>JACXGK010008486.1:0-10572 GCA_016801125.1 Novumbra hubbsi | reverse complement strand
CGCTGGCCAGCGAGGGTCCCCTCTGCTTGACTGAACAGAACAGGTCTAGTCCCTTGCCTGGCTGTAACCATGGGGACGAGGCGCAGTGCTATGCTGAGGGAGGGTCCATGTGGACCCCAACAAGTGTACCAACACGCACACACCTTTCCATCCTTTTGGAAGAAATTGGAGAGTAATGCATTGACAGGGTTTGTGCCATTCATATTCCTTCAGTACAACCAGACAATAGAGGTAGATCATTTGTAGAGAAGACGAAGAAAGAAAAACATATTCCAGGTTATAGTATGTCAAGGAAGAATTATTCATGGAAGAATCACGAGGCGACACAAAGCATGTTTTATGAACGTTTCAGTTCCATTATAATTTAGGGACAGGCTTTTCGGTTGTTCGCCATTTAATCATATTTAGGCTGGACTGAACACGTTGCCTAAATCTCATCAAAAGGACACCAGCGCTCTCCAACTAATAGCCCATTCCCCAGAACGCAGTTTCACGGCAAACTCTCACATGTTTACGAGCCATTTCCGAGCAGTCACAAAAACGTCCCCCGCCAATGACCACACGGAGCGGCTTGTGTCACCACGAGGCTCGCCGCACAACCTCTCCTGGGTACAGACTCCCATAGCGCCGTTCGGCGGAAAGACAAGTTGAACTGATCCTTGTTCATCAGCGCCACTCTGAAACGCTGCACAGGCCGGAAGACGCTGCAGAAAATTGGGGTGGAATAACTGGGAGCAGGAGGCCGGCGCAAGCATAGTTATCTTAGACCTGCAGGGAAACAGCTCCCCTGGACGGGCCAGCGGGGTGAAGCATGAGCGTCCGGAGCGTGACATTCCACCGGATCCGTGGGTGACGGCAACACGAAAGCATGTACCACAAGTCGACTGCAACCTCTTATCTTGGCTTTACTGCCATTTTGTTCCGCACAACAATGCCTCAACTGATAATCCAAAGCCGGTTCCAGCAATAAAGATGGTAATAGACTCAAGATATTCCACAGGTCAAAGATGTTTCTGTTATAAATATTGGTTCATTCCCACAGAGCACATCACGGGCAAGGTAGGCTACTTTTAGGATCATAACTACTGCTGGTATTTCTGAGACTGAGCCAAGATCAAGTTTGTGAAAAGGGATAGGTAAGATTCGAATCTATCCTGACAGAATGATATGTTTGGTATGCCTAGCTTCCTTGGCCATTCAGACAACGGTAAAATGATAGATATTATCTAATCATTACAGGGGGTTAGTATAATTTATGGTGTAGATTCTAGTACAAGGAGTCTAGACAACAGTAGGACCCAGTAACGGGTGGTTAGGGGTGGCACTTTAGACCCAGGCACCAATCAGGAGGCCCTGGCTGTCAGTTTCCTAGCCACAAGCCAATAAGACGCACACAATGTTCATAACTGAATTTTGTTTAGAATTATGCAGTTTATTTAACAGGATCTGAATAAATACCTCAAAGGGCAGTGTTGCTTGGCCTTCACTGTAGACTTCAAACTGCAGCACACACCTGGAATGCGTACCATGAGCCGTCAATAAGAGAAAAACATAGGCCTATTTTCCTTTTTTTTTTTTATAATAGCTCCTGGGCTAATGACTAGAATTGGTCAATCATTAGGCGTTTTGTATCAAACGCCTCATGTGCTATCTATGTACGAGTCAATGTTAACCATGACTAATTCACAAAAAAGGAAGCTCACTTAACATTTTCATAGGGCAGATAGGCATTAGCATTCCATTATGGCCGTAGTCTGACCAATTATCCTCATGATTAGCGCTCAATGGTTTGTCATTAGTGGCTTGTGTCATGTGGTGAAACCCATGTAATAAAACCTTGGTGTGGGGTAAGTACCTCAACTAAATTGTGTGTCAATGCCACTAATGTACATAATTATTATTAAAGCCAATGGGCTGTTAGGTTAGTTCCACCCCATAAAATAAACGACATATTTATTTACCAACTGAATAAAGTTCAAGATGAAAAACGACCATGTTTATCCAATAACAAGGTATTAAGATAATGATTATTGTTAACACCTGAACATTCAAAGCCAGTAAGTCCACAAGTCTCCCAAGCAACATTTGGTGGATTCAATATGTTCAGATACCCATATTGTTTATGGAAATTGAATGAAACATTTTAAATACTAATTACTTTGGCAACATGTTGTTTAAAAAGTTGCATGGATTCTACCATTTCAGAGTCGGTGATGCATGATGCCATACTAGAGTACACTTTCTTGTGAGGCAATTGCCTGCCTTATAATAATAGAGCATTGCTCTAGCTAACATGAGCTGACAGTAACTACATATTAATCAGATCTGTAAAATAGGTTTATGCACTGTAATTACGTCAGTATTCTTTACATTTTGAACAACATCTAATACAATAATATGTATAATCTGAGCAACAAAGTTCCCAAGTTTGATGACTACGTTTTGCAGTAATACTGTAACTAGCAAGCACGGTAGCGGCATGAAATGAGCATGAGCGTAGTAAAGAAGTTGGCTACAGTAGCTACCTAGCTAACGTTCGCAGGCTATAGTTTATTAAAATCCTCATTGACGTGTGTGCAATAGTTAGCTAGCTAGCTCGCTAACTAGCTAATGCATTATTCGAAAGTTACTCAACTACAAAACTACAGCCAGACATGTCCATTAGCAACTGAAATTCTATTGCAGCATAATCTATGTAACTTGACTAAAGTCGTCTATCAGTTGTTGCAACAGTAACTAGATAGCTGCCTTAGTAACAAAATATAACGTTACGATTGATATGATAAAATAGCACGTCCTGCAAGTCCTTGTCATAACTAACGCTCGGCTAGCTAACTGTTGCCGGTAGTAGTTCACAGATCCACACAAAAATGTTTTTTAACGCATTCATGGGTCCTTTATATTTCATTGAATACATGTTTGTATAAACAAACGAAATAAACTTCACAAACTCTGCCCCCGCCTGTCAACTTCACCCCGCTCTCTTGCTTACCTGTCCCTCGGGTCTATCCAACTGGTTTGTTTAGTGTTGTGGTCGATATAAAACACTTTGCCGTCAAAGTCCCTCGCTTCTTCCCAGCCGTCGGGTAACGGCAGCTGGCCATTTCCCTTTCTAGGCACGTTCATCTTCTAAAAGTTCCGCCATAAGTACGGTAAAAACTCAAAAAGTAGTAAAAGCAACGAGAAACTCAGGAAAGTTCCATACCCCTGTCCTCCATCTTGGGTTCCTACTAGCTAGCTAGCTGAACACAGAGCCCCGAACAGACAGACTTGTCTCCGTTCCCAACCAACGGGACATTAGCATATAATTAGCATAAATCTATTTGCATGCACATTCCTGAGTGTTACATTCCTGAGGCTTAACCCTTTCCAAGACATCACCGGCGGAAAATGTGTGTTGTCAAGACCACATGTAACTGGTCCAAGTCTATTGTCCCATCCGCTTTCAAGAAAAGCTTTTCAAATTACGCTGGTTTAATCGTTGTTATGGCTCTATCTTTTGCAAGCATTGGGTGGAAACAAAGTTTGAGTAGGAAATAAAAAATAATGAAATGTCATAAGACAAGAATAAACTGGCTCCCTAATAGCTGCATTATTCTGGGATGTAGTAACAATTGAAAAATATGTTCAGTTAAAGGTTGTCCAATGAATATTATACTAAGCTAATATGCCAACACATGGGTAATTCATAGCATATATTATAATATTTATTGTTGAGTGTTATAAGAATAAGTACACATTCCCCCTTAGTTTATGCCTATTAGATACGTTATATATGTGCCTGTGATTTTCCTGCTGATTCCCACTCAGATATTTCAAACATTTGTGCCTGAAAACATCACACGGCTCTTACCCATGTGTTTAAAAATATGTAAACAGACTTGACATAAAATGAATAGTCAAACTGCTTATTAGCGGCAGGTTTAGTCTTCAATCTAGTCAACCATCTAAACTTGCAGTTAACAGAGTGTTCACACGGCACTGGGGACTGACATTTACAGAAAGCCTGTTGAACATTACAGTACTACTCTATGTGGGAGAAATGTCCATACATCATGATGTCCATGGCACAGGTATTGTCAATGAACTAAAGGATTAGGGAGTAAAACTAATGAAAACTGTAATAAAAGACAAATACATGTGGTCACCTCCAGCTAGAGGGAAGACCGGAGGAAAGGCCTTTAGATGCTGATCCAGGCACCCCACTTCTCTCTTGACTGTCAGGGGCTTTTTTCTATAGTCCCCTTGGTGAAGTCTTGGCAAAATGTATAGAATTGCCAGAAATTTGCTAACGCAGACGTGGGCATCCCAACCCTATTCTTAATTAAATGTTGCATTTCAGCTCATCTCGGCCCATAGCATTATTCATCATAATTCATTTATAAGTGAACTCTGGACAAATTCATCCAGTGCATATTCTGCTGCAGTGTAGATTGGAGTCCAGCTCACTTTCAGCAAAAACTTATTTCTCCATTGTCTCTGTCAAAGCATAAAAAACTCCTAATAAAAACCCAGAGAGATGTCTTCTCAGATTTAGTGTGGTGTATTTTTCAATACACTGCCCTTTCCTCATGTCATGCCTTGCAGGCTGCTCCTTCATGCCAGGAAGGAAACACAGAGGGTCAGAGGTAAAGGATAGAGGATTTGTTGATAGTCAAGCGAACTCAGGAGCAATATATAAGTTGAGTGACAGGCAGAATGAGAAAAGACGAGACCAGAGGCTTGATAGGTGCGGAAAACAAGAGAGGTCAATAAGAGTTGGAGAATAAAGATGAACAACAAAATGGAGGGAGGTAGAGAGAGGAACTAATTTCTGAAGAGAAGGAACCATTTCCGCAGTGCTTCTGACTATGAAAGGTAATGTGGGAAAAATTGAAAAATCACTGCTGGTAAATATATTTGTCTTAATTTTTCCCAACTTCTTTCCAAACAAAAATTGGTGGTTGAGGGACATTCCCAATTTAGCAGAGTTGTTGAAAGAGCAAAAACGAACAAAGTAGAAAACCAGAAAGTTCTACTTTTCTCCGGTATCTTCTGTGACATTTAATTGATGGACACATTGGAATGGGGATTGGCTGTGGCTACCATCAATGTTTAGGATAGAAAAGCAACGTATTACTTAGGATTTGGACATTGAGCAATGCCCACACATGAAATTAAGATACATTTGAACAATTTAACAAAATAATTACATCTCAAGAATTACATTTCCAAAACACCAACAAAGAGAATGAGCGATATACATCCGTTTTCATGTTTCCAAGAAGCAATATCAGCAGCAATTACATACAGATAGACACTTGTTCACCAGTTTTCTCTGAGAGCTGCATAGTCTCCGATAATCGTGTGGTGTTGTGGCTTTAGCTGCTGAGCACATTTTTGGAGTGTTAGGTCAGTGGGCTTTCTGCTCTACTTGCGGTTTAACACAAGAATTCCTCAGCATTCTTGTCATTGATGGCCATGTCACGCCTCCCAAATGCACCCTATTCCCTCTGTATTAAAAAAACCCATACACACTGTCCAAAACGAGTGCACTATTTAGGTGATTTGGAGCAGATGCGTTCTTCTGCCGTTGCCCCTGGTTCAATCAGCCGCCGGTATTAGTTGCAAAAATGGCTCTAATGGTAAGTGAGACTTTGATGTAGCTGAGAGCAGTTCGATCTGTCTTCCTCATAGATCATTAGCCCCCCTCCACCACTCCAAAGTCCAAGTAATCTCAAAGTTGCTTGTTTCACCCCCTTAACTAACTTTCTGAACAACACAACTTCAGCATAAAATTTGTTTCAACCCATGACCAGAATAGTAAGTTGCACAATAGTTAGATTTATTTTATCAATAATCTGTTACACTATGTTGACATATGATATTTCTCAAGCACTAAGAAAAGTTTCTCAAGCAATCAGACAAGAGTGGTTTTACAGAAAAGGACAGTCTGACACGTGATATGGCAAAGACTCGCAGTCAAGGCTGGGGGACAAACAGGAACTTGCTGTACATACTATTTCATTAAGCTGGGGGGCCGAAACAAGAATATTCTGTTCCGGGCACTGGCCTTTCTGACTCTATGTCTGGAAATGGTATGTTGCTCAAACATGATGTCAATGGTGAAGTATGAGGTAATTGAACTGAAGTTGATACCTCAGTTACCACTCTGAAAGTCTCGTTTACATCTGCCACATGTGTATAAGTCTGGCAGATTCAGACTACATTTGTGGACCAGTCAGTCAAACACAATTTTCCGAATAGTGACTTCCTGGTCATTGATGAGGGAAAGATTTCTGCATCATAGAGAGAGAGACAAATGAAGTTACAGAGAGACAGAAGTATAGAACGTTTGCAAACACACAACATTCCCGGCTCTAAACTCACCAAACGAATCAGTCTAATACATATTTACACAATAAACCAAAGCATTCCTTAGGAGAAGGCAGTGGCAATGTTTTAATCTTAATCATCTTAGAAATAGTGGAATTCACTGCATCTGGCTAAAATCCCTTTAAAGCATGTGTGAGAGAGAAAGAGAGAGTTTAGAGGAGGGAAGCAAGAGGATGGAGAAGCCTGTTCCATTTGCCATTCTGAATCAGCACTCTACCTTGAGAAGCAAGGTAAATTAAGTTTGTACCTTGGGCGAACCATTGCAACACTAACACCTCTCTGTAATACATTGCCCTTGGTAACTAATCAAGGAAGCAATCATGAGCCTGAAAAGTATATAAAATTTGAAGACCTCTACTTTGCATGACTGAAAAATGCTCACCATAATGGAGAAAAACAACTGTCAGACTAATCAGTAACACTCTCTAGTACGCTGGCGTCAATGTGTCAGCCACTACAATTTAAACACTGTGCTCAGTTGTAAGTAGGACTTCTGGTTCCCACATGTGTATGACAGAGCAAGATATGGGTTATACTATACATGTACAGACCTGTAACCTAATCATAACCAAGAAATCCATGTTTTCTATCCCCTAACATCACTAACCTAACCGTTATGCCTACATTTAACCTAGCCCTACATTTAACCAGCAATGCATAAACGTAAAAGTAACCAAGTACAACCCTACGCCCATTTGTAATTTTTACCCTAAACCTGACCTCTAAGCCAGAAATCCCAATTTTCCTAGTGCGGACCATTTCGAAAAAATTGTGGCAACTGAACACATTGGTACACACACACGCCTAAGTTTTAGTAAAGACACATGACTGCCACATAGTGGTGAGTGAGTGCAGTAGACAGTTAAAGTGCAGTGTGTTGAAATAACTTTATCCTAAGTATCAAAGTTCACTGCTATCTTTGTAAGGGAGGATGTAGGCAAGTCTGTCCCTCACTTTTCTCAAATGAGTAGTGACTTATTTATTTTTACCATGTTTATTTGCATTATATTTACAAGTTAGATTATTTCTGCATGGATACCGTTATTCTTTATTTCTAGCTACACCGAGTTAAGTTTAAAGCAACATTAAATTCATTACAATACATACAATCTTTAGAGTAATGAAAAGTCTGAGTACCATTTTCAAAAGTAATGAATTGGAAATGTAATATTCCAATTTAAGCGAACCCTTGGCTCACACATGACATGCGTTTTGAGAATAACACAAGTATTGGCTTACACAATGTTTGCTGTGGCAGGTTTTTTAGACCTTTTTGTCAGATGTTATACAGAAGTATAATTACAAACATGTCATAAGTGTCAATGGCTATTATTGACAATTACATTAAATACATGCAAAAAGTCAATATTTGCAGTGTTGACCTTTCTTCCTCGAGACCTCTGCAATTCGCCCTGGCATGTTGTCAATGAACTTCTGGGCCACATCCTGACTGATGTCAGCCCACTCATAATAAATGCTTGGAGTTGGTCAGCATTTGTGAGAGTTTGTTTGTCCACCCGCCTGATGAGGATTGACCACCAGTTCTCAATGGGATTAAGGTCTAGGGAGTATCCTGGCCATGGAGACAAAAATGTAGATGCATTGTTTGTCATCAAACTGTTCTTTGATGGATGGGAAAACTGGCTCCCTCTCGGAGGATGTTTTGGTACCATTCTTTATTCATTCTTTTGGCTATGTTCTTAGGCAGAATTGTGAGTGAGCCCACTCGCTTGGCTGAGAAGCAACCCCACAAATGAATGGTCTCAGGATGGTTTACTGTTGGCATGAAACAGGACTGATGGTAGCGCTCACCTTTTTTTCTGCGGACAAGCGTTTTTTCCAGATGCCCCAAAGAATGGAAAAGGAGATTCATTAGAGAAAATGACTTTACCCCAGTTGTCAGCAGTAATATCCTTGTACCTTTTGCAGAATATCAGTCTGTCTTTGATGTTTCTCCTAGAGAGAAGTAGCTTCTTTGCTGCCCTTCTTTACACCAGGCCATCCTCCAAAAGTCTTTGCCAAGCTCTGCACTGGTGGTGCCTTCCTCTCAGCTACCCCTTCCTTACGTTGCTTGCAAGGGTTTTAGTTTCCGGCAGGAGGTGGACTGGTTATGGATTAATGGTTTCACTTCTGCTTATGTACAATACAGGGGACATGCTCTCATTGTGCATCCTCATCAAGCACAATTAGAGGCTCCAGTGTTTTAGTAAACTAGCCATATCTAAAAAGCAGTGGGTTACATAATGATTGCTAGTTACCGATCTCAGTAGTTACTCTTAACTTTTAAGCCTATATCTCAAAGCAGTATGTCAAGTCCCACAGCCGCTGTTTGTTTGGCAACAAACAAGCCACAGATCAATAGACCATTAGCATTTGCCTACTGCAATTCAAACATGTCTGATTCAATATCACCATAAAACATAACAGTTGATTATGTTGTGTAATGTAAAAAGTTAGTTAGCTTGCTTGCAGTATCCAGTATGCTGGGGAAGGAAAAGCAGGGTGAAAAGCCTCTTCAATCTTGAGTTTGCATCTGTTCAGGCTGGATGCGTTTTGTGTGAATGTTAAGACACATGCGTTATTTCTAGTAGTGGCACCTTGTTCCGCCCATCGAGGAATGAAGGCTGTACTAATAGCTAAAGGTTATCTGGTTTTCGTAGATAGCATAATTAGTTATCAGCAGTTCATATATATAGCCTACCATCATCCCTACACCAATCAGCATTACCGTTTTTCCAGATTATTATGCCAATATTGAATAAACATTGCCCTAACCCCCATTTCTTTCTATTTTGTGAAAATATAATTGGTGGGATTCATATTTTAGGATACAAATAGAAATCTATTTTTATACACCTCAAATTTGAAAATCCTAATCCATTATGAGTAAAACTCAAACCGTCTGAGCTTCAGCATCTGAACATTTCAAATTAATGGAATTGATCAGCTCTGCCAAATGTCACTAGCGTGCTCATTAGTTCTTATGATCAGAAACTCAAGCTATCAATGTTAGCCTGTCTGTAATAGGAAGGAATGAGCTCTGCTGAAAGCTACAACCGGCACAAAGACTTATTTTTTTTATGTCGTTTAGAAATCGATGTATTTTGTTTAACTTAACTTACCTTACCTTAAATGTTCGAACACAACTCCTACATTCTTGTAGAAGCCTTGACGCCCCTTCAGTATGTCGGGGCTGCGGCCAAGAACGCGCACTACGCTCGTTGTTACGTGCGACGGAAATCTGCCACGTTATTTTAGTTTCCAGCGCGGGAGAATCCATGCGTTTTCTACATAAATGCTGTACTGTAGCAAGCTAGGTAGATTATAACCAGACAATCAGCATATTATATTAATCGTACGAAAACACAGTGAAAGAATGAACCAAGAAACTAACAACGAGCCATCGCAACGGAACGGGTGTGTATTTTTACTTACTACTTGGACGGCATTTTCTTCTTTATTTAATGCCATTTATTTACACTTTTTACAGTAAATACAATAGCTAATGTGAAGAAGGTAGTACTACTATCTAGCTTTCGAACACTGGTTGTTTAATAACCGTTGCACAAATATTTTGTCTAATAACTTTTTCAGAACTCCATTAGAAATTGAGCTAGTGGACACCCTATTTCGAAACAAATGCCGTATATCCCGAGGATCAGTAAACCCATTTTGGGACAGTTGAGATTTGAAAGAAGTAATTCGTATTCCTCTTTTAAAGTAACGAGACATTTAAATGTCTTGTGGTTTAGAAAAAAATATACATCAACGTCAGTTTAACATTTAATGTAGAAGTTGTTTAATAATTAAGTCTCGAAGTCCGAAATAAGCACGCCTATCTATTTTGTTTTAAGTATTGGGTTAGAATACGGGAAAATGGGTGTGGTATGGCCAATTCACCGTTTAAAACCACCCTCTTTCGGTTTATTGTTTAAATTCTGGATTAGTCAAACGAGACCCCCTTTTCCTATGTTGCTAAATTCTACATCGCTCACTTTAGGTTATATGTCGTGGAGCTCCGCCCCCTAGAGGCGTAGCTCTAGCGGTTACCCATGCCGCATAGCGGCCCAGCTTGAAAACAAAATGTACTAGCTCAACCAATCGGGGCAAACCTGCCCCTATATATTGAGCGTCTGCCCTTCATACCCCGTCCCATTTTTCTTCAGCTTCGACTGAACAATTGATGTGCTACTGGTG
>JACXGK010008485.1:0-14180 GCA_016801125.1 Novumbra hubbsi | reverse complement strand
GACTAGGCGATGTGTCCAGCTGCGACGTGGCTATGAACATCCCTCAAGCTTTCTCTAGTTCCCCCAATCTCTCTCCCTCTCTCTCTTTTTCTCCCTCACCCTCTCTGGTGTGTGCCCCAGGGTTTGTGAGAATAGGGCTGCTTTCGGTCAATCTTTCAGTAGATGTATTGTTCTATTCAGGTAGTTAATTAGCAACATGGCTAAAAATTATTAGTGACGTTGCGCCCGTTCCCAGTTCTCACCCACCTGTCTAATGTATCCCATGAATGTATATTTCCCTTGTATTTAGTTACAAAGGACCAACCTTAGCCTTCACCGAAGTGTCTACTAGAAGTTCCAGTGAAGAAATAACGGACTGATCCCTTTCGATATTACATGATGTCGGGTTTGTTGCACAAGTTGCATTTCAAGATTTGCAACTTATCCAGAACAATTTCCCTACATGACATTTTCTCAAATATCAACATGAATTATTGAACCGCTTCACATTTATGTTTGTTGATATTTTTCTATAAAATTCTCTTCTGTTCTTTTGCTCTCTCTCTCCCTCTCTCTTTGTCTCTGTGTCTCTCTCTGTCCCCCTTCACTCACCCACCTGGCCCTCTACCCTCACCCCCTCCTCCCCCTTCATAATGAGATCAAAGCAAGACCAGTCGCTTGTCAATTAAACGGGAGCCACCTAGTGCTAACTGGATTATTGGTCTGTATGGGGAGGGACTACATACATACACACACACACACACGCACACACACACGGTGAGCGAGTTAAGAATGGGCAATCAGAGACATGTCCCAATTAGATAATGAAGGATGTGAAGAGGAAACCTGACAGAAGGTGTGTGTGAGAGTGTGTTTATTCTAGTGTATCTGTGGTTTTGCAAGAGCACACGTGTTTCTGTGTGTATAAATGCATGTATGTCCGAATAACTGAGAATTCCCATATGTGTCTGTGTTTCTGTTCACGTGTTTGTTTGCTTGATAGGTATTCTCCTGTGTTATGACAATGGCTGTCAGGCACAAGGTCAAAGTTGGTTGGCTGGTGTTGCTGGGAGATTTAGGATGCCATGACAACCAGTTAAATGACTGTGTCTCTGGTTGAGCCTCTGGTTGAGGTAACCATCTTCTCTCTTTCGTCCTCTCCATCTCCCTTTCCCCTTATCTCTCCCCATTACTCCTTGTCCTGTCTTCTCTCTTTCCGTCTTTCTACTTCCACCTCTCTTCATGATTTATTCAAATGTGTGACTAGGACTAGAAAGCCCCAATTGGCACAGTGGTTTGAGAACAGCTGCGTCATTGCGGCCAAGAGTTCTAATCCTGAGCGTGCTCGGGGAGTCCCACTGAGGACAGCCCGCTCAGCTCCATTTGAGGTTGGTGGGGTAGGACCGGGTTGCCCTGTCTCGTGGTGCTCTAGCACCTCCTAGTGGTAGACCGGGGCCATTCAAACTGTGAGACATAATCCATCTCTTTCTCCCCATCACCTCAACCATTCACACAAAATTTAATATAAACTTGCTAGGAATATTTTGGTTGGAGATTTCTTCTTCTTTTGAAATTAATAAACGTTTTCTTATTAAATGCCTAGTGCTCCGATTTGGGTGCTGCTTTTGGACCAATTGTTTGTGTAGCTGTGTTTATCTTCTGGGTATTTGTGTTTATTGTCTCTGTAGCTGTGTTTATCGTCTAGATAGCTGTGTTTATTGTCTGTGTAGCTGTGTTTATCGTCTGGATAGCTGTGTTTATCGTCTGGGTATGTGTGTTTATCGTCTGGGTAGCTGTGTTTATCGTCTGGGTAGCTGTGTTTATCGTCTGGGTAGCTGTGTTTATCGTCTGGGTAGCTGTGTTTATCGAATGGGTAGCTGTGGTTTATCGTCTGGGTAGCTGTGTTTATCGTCTGGGTAGCTGTGTTTATCGTCTGGGTAGCTGTGTTTATCGTCTGGGTAGCTGTGTTTATCGTCTGGGTAGCTGTGTTTATCGTCTGGGTAGCTGTGTTTATCGTCTGGGTAGCTGTGTTCATCTTCTGGGTAGCTGTGTTGGCATAAAATTCCTTGTTACAATCTGAAACCTTGTCTCAATCCTATCCCAAAAACGCAATAAAGGTTATTTTGTTTGACGTTGTTAGACATCATGCGTCGCATTCATTATTTTATAGTTGTTGCCTCCTACACAACATTTGATTTTCCAGGAACATTCCTTCATGAAATATTGAGTTGGAGGCTTTTTGAAAGTCTCCAAAACAGTGAAGTTATTTGAGAGACTAACTTTACAGTGAAAAAAGCCAGGGAGCTTTCGCAGAAAGCTGGTTAAACCTTGGGGGTCGTGGGGCAGAGCTGTTCTACCGTAGGGGTCAGGACAGAGCTGTCCTACCGTAGGGGTCGGGACAGAGCTGTTCTACCGTAGTGGTCGGGACAGAGCGGTTCTACCGTAGGGATCAGGACAGAGCTGTCCTACCGTAGGGGTCAGGAAAGAGCTGTCCTACCGTAGTGGTCGGGACAGAGCTGTTCTACCGTAGGGGTCAGGACAGAGCTGTCCTACCGTAGTGGTCGGGACAGAGCTGTCCTACCGTAGGGGTAAAGAGAGAGCTGTCCTCCCGTAGGGGTAAAGGGAGAGCTGTCCTACCGTAGGGGTCAGAACTTGAGTATAGTTCTAGGGTTTGAGAGATTCTCTGATTCTCTCTATTTTTTATCTCTCACGCCATTATGTTCTCTCGCCTTCCCTTGAACTCTTTTCTTTCTTTCTTTTTATCTATCTCTCTTTCTCCGTCTCTTTCCATGGGATGTTGGACCAGGAAAATCCAGTCTGTTTTTGTAACCAGAAACCGGTTTGAATTTACTAGTAAACAATCCAAAGCTGAATGATTGAAAGTGAATATAGAATAAAATGCAGCACACACACACACTACACTTTCTCGAGTCACCGCACTGCTGCAGATGCAAACTCTCCATGTTTCTCCCTTGGTGTCTCACTTGTTTTGGATATACAGCAGCCGTCAATACACCATGGAGAATGAGAGGAGCAAAGGGGGAGAGAGAGAAACTTGCCAGAAAGAGCTGTTATTGAACATATCTAGTTTGTTTTGTCCCTGGAGAATGACGGTACCTAGCTTAGCTACAGTGCCAGAACTGGAGACTGCGATGGAAGGTGCATCTTAAGCCTTGGCCTGGAATGCTTTGGTAGTGCTAAGCTTTGGTCTAACGACTGGGCCTCTCCCGTCCGTGACGTTAAGGCATCCACACCGTCATTAACCTTGTCACTGTTGGTGTCCACGGCCTAATGGGATGGGCAGGGTGCCGGCTACCGAAGCGGAACCAGGACCCATCTGTCATGGCGGTCCATAACCGGCCGTTTAATGAGCCGTTCGGGCCGGTTGCCCGGGAGTCCGAAAAGGCTCGGTTGACGTGTTCGTTGGAACGTGGGCTTGGTGGTGTGTCGGTCATGTTTAACGCCAGTCGATAATTCAACGTGCTGGTGGGTGGAGGTTGGGTGGATGGATGGAGAGAAATGAATGGGGTTGGGGCGTTGTCAGTTGGTGGTAGATAGCTGGTGACCTTCCATGTTGTTCTTAATGACTACCAAGGAGAAAGTGAAAATAAATGCTCGATAATAAAGCAAGCTTTTATCCCAAATGCATGGTTGCTAGATGTGTGTGTGTGTGTGATTTTTTTTTTTCTCTTGCTGTGCTGTCTGTGTGAGGGACCTTTAATATCAAAGGAGTTCCATGAATCAACATTTAATTTTGTCGCGCGCTGCGTTCAGAATCGTCTCCAAGGTGTGCCGTGTAAAGGGCGGGTCATCAAGTCGTGTGCGGTTGTGTGGTGCGTTTTGTGGTGGCGCTTGTCATTGTTGTGTGTCCTGTGCTCCCCTCTACTGGTGTCCATGGGTGCAGGCGTGTACGTCGCGTGTTCGGGATGGGATCTGAGCGGGATTCTATTCAACACGCTTCTATCCTCCTCCCCTGTCTTTACTATAACTTCTCTCTCCCCCCCTTCCTCCTTCCCGCTGTTTCCGACTTCCTCTCTGTGGGCTTGTCGGTTCATAGACTGTATTGATGTGTTGGTTCATGTGAGGTGACCTGGTGAGGTTACCCCCCCCCCCCTCTCCCCGGCCCCGGTCCAACCTGTTCTCTGCTCTGTCGGCACCGAGCGTCTGCACGGCAACCCACCTCGGTCCAACACTGAAACCCCCCCTACCCCCCTCTGCCACGACCGGCGGTTCATATAACCACCTTAGTAGTGACACAACTAAGTGGTTCACATTGAACGACCGGGGCTTAAAGGTGCACTCTGGCCCTTCTGATTCGCACGTCGATATGTGGTCATAGATTTTCGAATTGCGAACTGCTGCTTATTAATCTCTACTGGGTGGATAGACGCCGTTCCTGACATTAACCCAATGAAGACAGACAGCTAATCTACTAACAACTGTGTGTGTGTGTGTGTTTCATTCTACCTCTCCACAATCAGTTTACTTCTCCAGTCAGCGTCTCTCTCACCAGAAAGATTGTGCCTCTCCACAGTCAGTCTACCTCTCCACAGTCAGTCTACCTTTCCACAGTCAGTCTACCTCTCCACAGTCGGTCTACCTCTCCACAGTCAGTCTACCTCTCCACAGTCAGTCTACCTCTCCACAGTCAGTCTACCTCTCCACAGTCAGTCTACCTCTCCACAGTCAGTCTACCTTTCCACAGTCAGTCTACCTTTCCACAGTCAGTCTACCTCTCCACAGTCAGTCTACCTCTCCACAGCCAGTCTACCTATACAGCTGTGTAGCTGTACAGTCGGTCTAAATCTATACAGTCAGTCTGCATCTTAATAATCAGTGTACCTCTGTACAGTCAGTGTAGCACCTTAGTCAGTATACTGCAGCGTCTACATTCACAATCAGCCTACCTCCCTACAGTCAGCCTACCTCCCTACAGTCAGCCTACCTCCCTACAGTCAGCCTACCTCCCTACAGTCAGTCTACCTCCCTACAGTCAGTCTACCTCTACAGTCAGTCTACCTATACAGTCAGCCTACCTCCCTACAGTCAGCCTACCTCCCTACAGTCAGTCTACCTCCCTACAGTCAGTCTACCTCTACAGTCAGTCTACTTATACAGTCAGTCTACCTCTCAATAATCAGTCTACCACAACAGCCAGTCTGAGGAGTGTATTTGCAAACTTATGGCAAGGTCTTCCCAGCAGATGGTTTAAATTGGTTTTCTGAATCAGCAGGTGATGCACAATAGCTTGGTTATATTCCCCCTCAGATTCTCCTCGCCTGAACTGGGAAAGTGAATTAAGCAAATTGCACCCCGTTAAAATAAATCATATCCATGGAGATTATCCTGGAATGGTTAACTTTGATCTCGACTATTCTTCAGGCCAGTCAAATATTGTAATGATAGGGGTTGGCTTCCTCTGTTTGAGGGGCTAGTGGTCTGTGTCTTTCTGCCTTTACCATGACAGACTCAAATATTTATATTTTCCTTTTGCTTGAGGAGGAGTGAGTGGTGTCTGTGTCTATCTCTCTGTTTCCAGTGACACATTGAAAGAGGGATCTTAAGAGATACAGTGCTTTAGTCTTGCGCTCGCCCTCCTTTCCGCCTCCCGTCCCTGGCGCGTGTATTTTTTAACGCTCTCTTTGGAATCGCACGCGCAGACACGCGCCCAGCTATCCGCCAAGTGATAATTGCGCGGCTGACTGTTTTCGTTGGAATTTCTATGCAAATATGTTCCACTACCAGCAGATTCCTGTTGCACATCGGGATCCCGCTTACTGGTTAAAGGGAGGGAGGGAGGACACGGTGGTTCGAAACAGCTAGAACAATATTGTTTCAGCTTTTTCTTAACTATGGGCTATTTTTTTACCACCCTGTTGAGCCGGATTGTATCAAGTTAATTATTCGGTTCGCCTGCTGGATACATTCTGGAACGTGCTGGGGACCAGTAGGGAGCTGTAAGTGGCGCCAGCGGGCACGCAGAGCGCTTTCGCCGGCTTGGTTTGACGTTTACCAGCTTGGTTATGTCTTGGAAGTAATTTGAATTCTCCTTTTTGGAAGACGGTGTTTAGAGAGCTTCAAGACAGCTTCAATACACCCATTGAGGACTGAGGATTTCCGTAGATGTAATGTAAAAAAATAAAAATAAAATATCTGTGGGATTTGGGGTGGCATGTAAAGGAATTAGTGTAAAAAAAATGCTTTTTATGGAATTTCTATGGCATCGTAATTATTGCACGTAACCCGTTTTAAACAAGGATGTACAAGGATGGAGAAAACATTGGTTATATATTTTTTTCCATAAAATGGGAAGGCGAACGTTTATTCTTTTACTTTTGGATAACTTTAACCATTTGGCTTGTTTGCACGAGGGGAGTGGATAATTGATCGTCAGTCAATTGATCCCAGTAGGAGAATGAAGGTACGGCGCAACTAGTTCTATTGGATAGCCTGACATGCTTTCCAGGTAGGAGACGACGCGCGTGATGCGCAGGGAACCCAAACTGGAGATTTTCATGGATATATCCCCCCACTATGAACCACAGTACTATAAAGAGTGTATCGTAGTTGAGATTAATCGCACCGTTTGGTTGACGAGTGTTCACGAGGTAGCCTAAAAAGAGCATGAGGATTACCGTTCCCAAGCCCGGGGAGCCACTGCTTGCGCGCGGACACTGTTCACTGGGGAGTTGCCAAGGCTACGAACAAAACCGGAGCTGGGTCTGATTCTCGCGCTTTGATCGCTACGGTCGCGGTGTGTTTTGAAGTGCATGATTGTAATGCAGCATAATCTGCAACTATGTGAACATCGTCACTGTCTCAGTCGGAATATGTACGTGGATTCCCTAAGATTTTCCTGACTCTACAAAGCAATGAATACTGGCCACTGTTTTGGATTGAAACAAATATAGATGGAAAGGAAATAGAGAAACAAGAGAGACACACAATTAAACAAATATCCTACTTGTTTATAAGAATCTCCTTCTCCCCAACGACTGGTGACGCAACATTATTTGATGTCTGAAAAGGTAAAACATTTATTTGTCTATTAAAATCACACGCACGCACACACACACTCGTGTAAAGTATGACATTTATTTGATCTAATGCATCAATAGAGGTTAAATACACTATTTGATCTGATCTGTGTGCATGAGCGTTTGTGCGTTAAAAGAGTGAGCGATCCGAAGGAGCAAAGGTGTTTCATTGTCTGCTTGCGGTTTTCTTGACCAAATACTACATTTTTAATGTGGCTAAAATCGATGTCAACGGTCAGCAGGTAATCCATAACACCATAAACTCCCCAGTTCCTTTCGCTGAAAGGGAGACAACGGTTCATTTAATAATCATAAATCATCCAACTTATTGATTACGCGGCCGCCTAGCAGGAATGTTTTAGCATTCTGAGCTCGAGGAATTAGTTTCTGTGCTCCGTGTAGTGGACATCCGTTTTTGGGTTAGTATGGCGTCTCTGAGGCCACGCGCGTCACCGCGCTGATGTGGTCCCTTGGTGAGGACACTTTGGGGTTTCTATGTCACGTGTGTGGTGATGACCTTGACAACTTTGTCTTTCTTGTTCTATAAAGAAGGGATGCTTTTTTTAATTGGCACCGTTTTGGAGAATAATATATATATATATATATATATATATATATATATATATATTGGTTGGTTGGTCACAACTTATATGTTGCAAGTTTGAAATTAATATTGTTTCTAGTAAAGGAAAGGTGGTTTTTCAGAGTTAAATATGAGATGTCCTTTGTAGTGGTAACCATTATGCAATAACGCTTTTTACTGACTCATTAGACTAAATGTTATGTCAAAATGTCCATATTAACTATTACAGCTTACCTTATGCTATAGCGATCGCTTGTGCACTTACCACAATAGATCAATTGTAATGTCATATTACATTATTCATATTTTCTGAGGGGGCACAATGTTTTTTTGTTTTACCCCAAAACCTGCGACGAATAAAGGCAAATATAGCTAACGAAATATACCCTGAGTGCGGGCTGTAGTAAATTTTCAGTAATGTGTCTTGAGTCCCGCTTCGTTGTGCGGTAGCACCCCAGCCGCTGTCCACGGCACCAGCATTACCATATATTTTCCAACAGAGGGCGCTGTTAACAGAACTATTCTCTAGGTCCTTAGGTACGCTGGTATCAATTATGCATTAATGTGAGGATGTTTTTGCCCCTGTTTATACGGTCTAATTCTCTAGGTCTGAAACGGTAGGGGTGAATGCGCGTCTACTCTCGTTTATGGAAGCCCTTCTGTACATCACTGCAGTAAATAGTTTTTATTTTAGGATTTTGTGCCTTTCTGTCAGTTTCAACGAGTCTGGCCTTTCTCGCTTTACCTCTCAAACAAAACAGTGTTTATTGAAACAAATGTATAGATCACGAATCAAACAAGTTATGTGCTGTATGTAAAAACATTGCTTGATTAATGATAAACAAAGTTCCGCTTGAATTCCTAATTAATTCCTCAATTCCTATTACCACGTCGCGACGAACTAAACACATTGACAGCAACAAGAACATGGATGAAAGATTAAGGAATTCTAATTATAATGTCTTCAAAATTCAGACGCAACACTCATGACGGACGATAAGCGGTGAACTGTAATTACTTCGTTAGCTGTTCTGTCAAGCGTGTTCCACAAGATCGGAGAGATTAGTAGAACAACACAACTTTAAGACAATTCAAATATACATACAATAACTCGTCATGCAATTATTCAACTAAGGGAAATTGTTTGGTATAACTAAGAGTAAACGGTGGCAGAATAAAACGTATTGCTAGTACAAAGATAAAGAAAAAACACAATTCCAAAAGAATTTCCGGTAATTGCTGAAGTAAGCTAATTGATTAGAAACATAGAAAATTGCTGCAAACGTTGCAGTTTATTTAGATTTTTTGTATAACTTCCTGATCACTTTCCGCATTTTTAATGCTGGATTTGTGGTCCTATATATTTATGTCAGGAGACAACAAAATTAGCATCACCTACTGCATACCAGTACTACCACCACAAGTAACTACTACTTTTTCTTCTACTCCTCTTCCTTGGCTGTGTACATTTAACCAAAAACCTAGCTCGGTCCAGCTATTATCTTCTGTGTGATATTGTTTTGCAGTGTAATATATAGTGAGATGCTCAATCAGGCTCAGTGTTTCCCATCAGGCACCAGGGCAAGCTGGATCGATAACACCATTGTTACTCTCACATTTGGACCCCCCTGAATCATCTCACCTTAGCTTCAGGGGAACCAGCCGGGAAAGGCCGGGTCCAGCTCGGAGTACCGGCCAGGTGTGGTACTGGTGTGTGTGCCGGGCCACGGACCCCGGGTCTACACATAATAGCGGGCTGGCGAGGCTGAGAGGTGCCCGACATACTTCATCATGTTCAAAAATATACCCTGCCGTCCACAAGGCTGTCCTTTGTGCATGCGTGTGTGTGACAAAAGGTGTGGACCTAGAAAGAAGAATGCACCACAGGCTTAAAGGCACCAACCCCCGATATTCTCTCATTCTAAACGTTCTCCAGGTCCCGGGAGATGCCGCATGGAGGTGTATAGAACCAAACAAGTCATTTGTTTCTTGAGAAATCATTTATTTGGCAAAAGATTACCTGCCACACGACTGGAGCACCTGGTGCTAGCCAGGGTGAAACCGTGACGAAGCCCGTCTGACGTGGAGATGATCGGTGTTTCCCAGCGCCCTCCTCCGACCAGAGGGCCCAGCGCTGCAGTGCCCTATAACGAGGGAGATAGGGTGCCATTTGGGGCGCAAGGGTCCTGTGCCGGGGGTGTGTTGTGGGAGATGTGGACGATTTCCTACAGTGGTAGCGGGAGGTGGACTCTGAGCTGGTGTGTGTGTGTTACTACTTGTGGGGACCAGAAGCGTCTCGTAGCCCATGAGGAATTAGGATGAGGACAGACCATATCACTTTAAACACTTCTGGGTGGACCCGAAGGAGACTCTTTTTTTTAGGAGAACACCGTAAAGAACAACATGGAATGCCGTTGCCATGACCGTTCCTGATGTCACTCAGATCATCCATAGCTAGGGTTAGGGTTAGGGGCTAGAAAAAAATAGATTTATTTATGGAAATGTATTCTGGTACCAGAAATTGTCCTCACAAGTATAGTAATACAAATATGTGTTTTTCTCCCCCTTCAACCCTCTCTCCCCTTCTTTGTGTATATTGTGTTTATTGTCTGTGCAGGCAGCGATGGTTAGAGGACCGTGAAGGGGAATAGACGCACACAAACACACTGACACACACAACAACCCACACAGATATGCAACAGCACACAGACATGCATGACATATGGTTGTACCCACCCAGATCCAATCAGATAGTGTGCTGTGAGGGCTTGTCATCACTTGATCATTAGAGAGTGTGTGTGTGTGTGTGTTAGATTATGCACTATCCCATGGAGTTACAGATTAAGACTGGTCCTGCACAAAAAAACAGAGCTCGCTGGAGTATCTCAACGGGAATTAGTTATCGCTCCGGGGATTGGCTCAATCTATGTACACAAAACCGCTACTTTGGGCTTCATGTGATGAATGTAACTGTGACACACACACACGTTAGAAAGGAGAGTGAGAGAAGAGGGAGGAGGTGAACATGAAGAGATGTGCTCGTAGAGTGAGATATTCTCTAAAACAAGTGAGATATACTCTAAATTAATCTGACTTGTGGTACTAGTTCCCCTGGTGGCGGGGCTACAAGGCCATTCCCAATATTCTGCCATTTTGGACAGATGTTTGATTTCCATGGGGAACTCTCGCAACCTGGGTGTTTAGTGTGTATATGTGTGTGTGTGTGTCTGGTGAGGTTAGTGACTTAAATGTGCTCGTAGTTAATCCCTTATCCAGTCTTTCCTTCCAACTTTTTTAATTCTCCTTTTCCTCCCCTCTTCACTTATCCATGTTCTTCTTCCTCTCTTCATCTTCCTCGCGTCCCATATCTTCATCTTCCTCCTCTTCCTCCCCCCTCTTCCCCTCCACCTCCTTACCCATCTCCCCTCTTTTAGCCCTCTTCCCTCCCCTTACCTATTTCCCGCTCTCTCTCACGGCGTGTGTGTTATGTGTCATTTTCCATCTTTCTTTTGGGTGTTGTTTCATGAATGCCAGACGGGGGAAATACAGAGGAGAAAAGGGCAGAGCTGGAAAAGAAGAGTGAGTAGAGACCGGAAGATTGAAAGCCTCAGACAGGGTGGCTGTTTTAGAACTGTATATATATGTGTGTGTCTGTGTGTGTGCACGCGTGCAGGAGTGTGTTTGGTTGTACATTTGTGTGTGTGTGTGTGTGTGTACACGTGTGTGTTAGTGTCTATCACACTCTGGATGCTGTCATGGCAGCCCCTCCCATTCTTCTCTCTCTGTCTCTCTCTTTCTGTCTCTCTCCCTCTCTGTCTCTCTCTTTCTCATTCCACCCACATATCCTGTTACGTCTCACCCTTTGGGAATCTGTTCTGTCTCTGCTCCCCCAAAAAATATTTTCCACCAGAATATTTTCCACCAGTGCGGTGGAACGCTACTTTGGGCGTCCCTCTGTTTGCTGCTCAACAATTCACTCGATGTGCTTTGTGTCATGTGCCAAGCGTCAGTCTGCTTGCATAGGCTGGTTCCCCGGCTGGCAGTACTCTAACTCCTAAAGGTTGAGAATGTTGTGGTTTCATCCGATTCCAATTCCGGAATTCTGTTGAGAGTTTTTTACTTATTTGGAGATTCCATGACCAGGAATTGATGGGATTGCTATGGTATAATAATTACACTGCTGGTCCCTATCTCCATCTTCTCTTTTATCATTCCCTCTCTCTCTACTGCACCTCCCCAAACTCTGTGTCTTGTAGTAAAGACTAAAACGACTAGTGCAATGTGCTCTGGACAGAAGAATATATATGTATATATATATATATATATGTGGAGGTGTTTGGCTGCATTGCCAGATGCCAGGTTTGGCCAAAAACCAAACATTTCCTTGGAACAGAATAACTTCATACCAACTGTTGAGCATGGAGGCGGTGGCACTATGGTTTGGGGCTGATTTTCAGCTACGGCTAGTTATTTCAGTCAAAGTGTGAAATGTTAATTGCCAATGTTACCCTAATCCCCTTTTCTTGGATAATTAATTTTCTTTTTTCATTACTGAAACACAAAATTCTATTCAGGACCAGGAGTGTTGGGTCACTTCCAAAAAATTCCTAGTATAACCTCATTGTCATTGTAAGAGCATAACGTATTCACAACATCTCTTATAAAATGTCTGCATAACATACCGATCGTAGTATTAACTCACTTCTTTCCTTCCATCCTAGATCCTTATGTAATGGATTTGCCACAAAGCAAAGTTATATATATTTTTGAAAGGGGGCATTCTTCTGGTCATTTAATCTTTAATGTAGTCATGCCGATGCGCCGGGTGCATTTTTAACCAACTGCCAGGCATTTCAGAACATGGGACCGTCCCTAAACAAATGTTTTTTTTAGTTTGTTATTGCATAACTATAAAAAATATATAAGTTTCACCATCCCAACCAGATGCTTATTTTCTTTTGGATGAACATATCATTTTAAATGGAAACTATGCCAACTTGTTGAGAAGGTTTTTATAGTGGTATACAATGTTTTGGAGAGGAAGGTGTTGATATTGTCAGAGGCAGGTGTTGATATTGGGGTATAAGGTGTTGATATTGGAGAGGCAGGTGTTGATATAGGGGTATATGGTGTTGATATTGGGGAGGAAGGTGTTGATATTGGGGAGGAAGGTGTTTATATTGGGGAGGAAGGTGTTGATATTGGAGAGGAAGGTGTTGATATAGAAGTGGGAGAGAAAGGTGTTGATAAGTTTAGAAAGCAGTAACTGGGAGAGGATTTAAGCGAGGATCTCAAATGTTTTTGCATCACTGGGTGGATGGACAGACATACTGACGAATGATAGATGGATGTTGTGACTAGGGACCGCTAGTGATACCAAATATGATGAAATATGACACACGCATTAAATTACTCAAGCTAAATCTTGTGGACAGTTTATGTAAGAGGAGGGAGGGACCAGGTTTGTGTAGTTTGTGTATGTGTGTGTGTGTGTTTGATTAAGAGACACTGTGTCACTGTTGTTATTTGTCAGACAGCCCTCACGGTGCAAAGTCGTACTAGTTTTTGTGGACTGGGGTATTCTGGGTAATGTAGTGCTCGTCACACGTGGCCTCCTTTGCTTGTAGTCTTGCCCATCATGGTATCATATACAATGTGAATATAAAATAGTTGATTTCAAATATATAAAATGTATATCTCCGGTGTGTTCTCCTGTTTTCCTCCACCGTGACCTCTGCCCGGTACCTCATTCAGGGACAGATGTTATAATACCTCCCCAATGACACCATCACACTGTTCTAATGCACCTATTTCTGGGTGCTGGAATTGGATGTCCTCTTGAGTTTGGTGAGCCAAGCTCAGTTCTCCGATTTAACTGACCCCAGGTCTGTGACTATACAGCAAGCTTTCACAGCGACTTGGTTACATCTTTAACCGACCCCAGGTCTGTGACTATATGGCAAGTTTTCATAGTGACTCGGTTACATCTTTAACTGACCCCAGGTCTGTGACTATACAGCATGCTTTCACAGTGACTTGGTTATATCTTTAACCGACCCCAGGTCTGTGACTATACGGCAAGTTTTCATAGTGACTCGGTTACATCTTTAACTGACCCCAGGTCTGTGACTATACAGCATGCTTTCACAGTGACTTGGTTACATCTTTAACCGACCCCAGGTCTGTGACTATACAGCAAGCCTTTACAGTGACTCGGTTATATCTTTAACTGACCCCAGGTCTGTGACTATACGGCAAGCCTTTACAGTGATTCGGTTATATCTTTAACTGACCCCAGGTCTGTGACTATACGGCAAGCCTTTACAGTGATTCGGTTATATCTTTAACTGACCCCTGTCTGTGACTATACAGCAAGCCTTTACAGTGACTCGGTTATATCTTTAACGGACCCCAGGTCTGTGACTATACAGCAAGCCTTTACAGTGATTCGGTATATCTTTAACTGACCCCATGTCTGTGACTATACTGCAAGCCTTTACAGTGACTCGGTTATATCTTTAACTGACCCCTGTCTGTGACTATACTGCAAGCCTTTACAGTGACTCGGTTATATCTTTAAC
>JACXGK010008484.1:0-22285 GCA_016801125.1 Novumbra hubbsi | reverse complement strand
AACTGACCTTTGTTCCTCAGCTCAATGGGACTGAACCAGAACTGCTCTCTGTCTGCACCCTAAAAGCATCATAAATGAAGTTAGACCAGAGCCCTCAGGGCACTACCTAGGGAGCAGGGTCTAATCGGCCCCACAGCCTTTGTGAATATGTGATGAGGGAACAGAATGCTGTTTATAATTCAGTGATGACACATTTGATGGCTGAACTCAAGAGTTCACCCTGGGGTCAACGTGATCTCAGGAAAGACACAACAACAGTGTCGGTGATAGACAACAGAGTTAATAAATTCACATGATATATTTTGTTATTTTCACGAGTACTGTATGTGAACTAATAGACTGTTAAAATCTCAAATAAAATTTTAATCAAAATCTGATGTATTAAGGTGGAACCACAATAATTGCCAATATTTGCTATTGCCTCTATTTCTCAGACAATCCATATTTTATATTGTGATTCTCTGCTTCAGATGGATGAACAAGGAGAAATGCTAATTAGTGATGTCTCACAAGCACACCACAGGGTACACGGTAACACTGATGTTGGCTAACTGTCCATACAGTTGTTCCTGTAGAAACCATTAAAACACACCAGAACATCTAAAATTAATTTGTCCTTCATCAACGAGATGATGTAGGGGAAAACAACTATACGTACTGTCATGTTTCACATAAACCATTTGGCAATAACAGAAGTTACACAATGCAATCTGAAATGCAGCGACACAGGGTCAAAGCGGAGGACGTGTGAGTTAAACCAAAACAAAGCAGCTCTTTGTCTCGTCAACAGCTACTAGCTACCAATAGAGATATTTATCCATACTTGATTTCAGTGACAAAGTGCTATGGAGGTAACGACTGTTCCTCCATTAGATTGAAACGATATCACGTTCCTAATGATCCCAGATTGTCCCACAATTCCAAAGGGCAGGCAGTTAAATCTGTTGAAGTCACAGGGAAGATAATGAATAGGACAACCCACACAGACAATTAATGGTACAACCCATAAGGACAATTAATAGTACAACACACATAATAAATATATTCTTCCGTCCCATGGGTGATCACATTGAAAATAGAGCTTAGTCCACCTCATATGACAACACAACTAAAATGATAGGGACTAGATGTATTCATTTAAAACCTTAATTGAATGGAGGCAAAAGCATAATTATCTCACTCACCTTACATTATTTAATAACAGACCATGTTATTAGCTTGGAGTGTCCTTACAGCTAGCTAAATATTAGTAATTGTATTTCGCATGTGGTGTATCGCTACTAACCCCAGCTATCTGAAAGGATACCTCTGAGTTAGTCTGTCAATCTGTGTGTCATCTTCTATTTACCTGGCTTTGCAAATCAGGTGACATTATAATATAAGTGTCTAAAAACAGCCCGAAGTGACACTGTAACTTTTAACTCTACTTTCAAAGGTTGATATGAGGGGAAAATATATAGGCATCACGATCTATAAACAAATATATACGTAGAGCAATTTTGTTATAAACCGATGTGACAGATGATATTGAAAATGATTTACTGTCATCACAGACGATGGGACAATATTACAGTGTACTAAATGACAGTCAGTCAGTCATGTCATGATTGAATGACAACAGCAGAAACAGAAGAACACCTTACCAGCTTTAAAACCCTGGATATGCCAATGACAGGTTTTCAGAATTCAAGTAACATTGAATTGTAAAAATGTCATGATTTACATTGATTTACAAGGACGTACTCTATTTGTCAAAGAAAATGAATCCTGACTAGGTGACAACACATTATTTAGACAACGCATTATATCATATTATGACGTTTCGATCAAATTCGCCTTTGGACAGTCAGCCATTTTTGTTATTATTCAGAACAACTGATATAACTTGTCATAACCTGGAATGCCATTCTCCGATGACACTGTCACGACACATCTGTCAACTTAACATTCATCACCACAAGTGCACATGAGGCTCATGACGGTGTTATTACAACATTATGCTACAATGCTATGGTTTAAAAACAGGGGTACAGTGTGTGTAAGCAGGGGTACTGTGTGTGTGTACCCAGGGGTACTGTGTGTGTAGCCAGGGGTACTGTGTGTGTAGCCAGGGGTACTGTGTGTGTACCCAGGGGTACTGTGTGTGTAGCCAGGGGTACTGTGTGTGTACCCAGGGGTACTGTGTGTGTAGCTAGGGGTACTGTGTGTGTAGCCAGGGGTACTGTGTGTGTACCCAGGGGTACTGTGTGTGTAGCTAGGGGTACTGTGTGTGTACCCAAGGGTACTGTGTGTGTAGCTAGGGGTACTGTGTGTGTAGCCAGGGGTACTTTGTGTGTACCCAGGGGTACTGTGTGTGCAGCCAGGGATACTGTGTGTGTACCCAGGGGTACTGTGTGTGTACCAAGGGGTACAGTGTGTGTAGCCTGGGGTACTGTGTGTGTACCCAGGGTTAATGTGTGTGTACCCAGGGGTACTGTGTGTGTAGCCAGGGGTACTGTGTGTAGCCAGGGGTACTGTGTGTGTAGCCAGGGGTACTGTGTGTGTACCCAGGGATACTGTGTCTACCCAGGGCCATAGCTAATGTGGGGAAATGTGGTTGCAAATGTGGTCGCAAAGTGTGTGTAGAAAAATGCGGCAAGGAGATGTATTTTATTTATTGCTTTCTTAAATAAAATAGTATCCTATGACACATTGAAAGAATGGGTAGAGAAGCAGGAAAGTTGGGAGACCGATCTGACAACAAAGATACATGGAAGACAGAGCTGGTCCCTGTCCCAGATGGACAGATGGACCCTCAGATGCATGAATCTGAAGCATTGGGTCACCGTATCCACTCCCCACAGAGAAGACGGTCAACGATCAGACTGTGGAAGCCTACGGAATGCGATGGAACTGAGTTCACAGATATCCTCAGTGTACAAGCATCTGATCCCAAAAGAGTTTCAAAAAGTAAAATATGCTAGTACACAGTGGACAAAATGTATTTTTAATATACCATTTGCCAGCATAAAAAATGGGTTGTTGTTGTTGATAACTCGGCTAGGGTCTAATAACTTATAATATATAATAATTATTTCATTCATCCTCAATATTCTGGAATAAAAGTTAGCTATATATGTTTTATGCTGGTGGTATTTAGGTTTTGTTCTTGTGTTATTCTGCTTGAAAACTGGTTGTATAGTCAAAAATTGACATTCAGGTCTGTCTATCGATGAGTTAAGTGTTCATGTAACAACATTGTGCCTGCACAGCAATTTAGGCCTACTCAGGATAGGAGGGTATAATACATGAATCAGAAAATAGAGCTATTGATTTGTCCACAACATTATGGTGGAAGTGCACAACTGGAGCATTTAAAGATGATACAATCCTTTCCCACCGGGGCTCGCTTTGAAGGACATTGCTGACATTTTTTCAGATGAAATTACACGTCTGCGAACCTAAACAGTCAACGGTGACCACTGCGCCCTCATTTAAAATAACCCGTATTAAAATTCACCAGCCTTGCAGAGCGTCTGAAGACGAAACCAGATTCAGATGATGCAAAACACTAACATTTTGGTGCAATGACTTTCAGAGCATCGGAGGTCGTCATTACTGCTTTTTACACTGCTTCCCCCCAGGGTCGTAATTGACTTACCAGCAAGTTAAACTGTGCTGAAGAATGAGGGGAACAGAAGAGAAATATGAGGAGAGGGTAGAAGAAAGACTAAACGAGGAGAAGGAAGGAGAAAACTAGGTGAGGAGAGAGGAGGAGAAAGGCCAGACAAGGAGAGGTGTGGGGACAAAAAAGCTACAGGAGGAGAGAGTTGAGCCTTCACCGACAGATTTCTATCTCAACTATCATTAAAAAAGAATGACATAATAACATCATCACTTGGGATCACTTCTCGTTTCGGTTCTTCTTTGGTGGTGGTAATAAGGAGTCTAGTAGTATCATAATAAGGAGATGGCTAGTAATATCATAATACGGAGATGTAGTAATATACATCATACTGCTAATCGGGATGCTCATTAATATCCTGAATATGGGTTAGTAATATCTTAATAATAGGTAATAACAGCTTTAATATTGTATAGGTTATATTATATCTAGGGATTATCTATATCTGAGGGTATCAACAATGTGCATGAAATCCACAAAGAGTCAGACACCAAAGAATATTCAGAAAACCGTTTGCTTCCCAAGAAACACACAGTACTTTTCCCAGCTATTCACACTTTTGGTCCTTTCGGTATGCATTAACCGGACTCCTCAGACACCAAAGGACATTCACCAATGAATATAAATGACTGTTTTCCTTTACAAAGGCATTGACTCTCCCAGACATGCTATACTTTGGGTGCCCCCAACTGGCTCTCCGGCGCTGTCTGAAACATCAAGCGTGAGGCCGTCTCAGACTGCCTCGGTGACTCCTAAATGGGCGGTTGATGTGCCAGAGCATTTTGATTTCCCTGTCAAAAACCTGCGTAGCTTTCATTTATGAAAACACTTTATCTTATGGTTAAGAAGGTCAAACTATGAAAACAATGATTGAACTTTTCAACATCGAGATGAATTCCGGGTGTTTTGGTCACAGCTCGTACGCGAGTCGCAGTAGAGTCAAAATGGGTGATCTACTTATAAATCATGCATATAGCATATTACATATCCAGGCCAAAATGTGAAGTTTAAAAATATAATCTGTCAATGAAAATGGTCCCGGACTGCATTCTTAAGTGTCCCCCAGGCAAGTTTCAAAAGATTCTAACCCATTACAGAATAGGACAAGGCCTACAGAACCACATGTCCTCTCCCACATGATGCTCGGTAACACAGATTCTTCATCATTCATGGCCCAGGTCCACCCATATACGTGACTGAGGTAATTGTGGGTAATGAGTTTGATGCCTCCTGCCGTCCTCTTTGTAAGACGGGAACAGTGGTAGAATGCAAGAAAAATCCCACAAGACCCACGACAGTCCAAAATAACCTTTTCCGCTACGCTACGCTGATTAGTGACACTTCTTTTCCACATCTTACGAAGGGTCACAACTTAGGACATTGCTGTCTCTCCACAGGACATTATTTGCATTTCAAACATTTCCCTTCCCAAAAGACTAATTAGTTTTGCAACTTCATTCAGTATTATTTATTCATTTGGATATTTTACATAACACCCTGAAATGAGAAAAGCACGCAAATGCACACATGAATAGACCAATAAACACTGAACGAGGCCATGTTATGTATTTGAAGTTCATTATGTTTTCAGTGCTCCTAAATCACATTCTGCCTGAAAGTACAATGTACATTAAGTCTCATGTCTTGACAGCATGTCTTTAGGTGACATTTGAAATTGGAAAATATATTGTTTTTTATGAAAAAGAACCATAATAGAACCGGCTGACCTCCCCAGATCACTCGATTCAGCTAAAAGATTCGAGAAATGTAAATCCTATTCCAAATTCTAGGGTCTTCAAAAAGGCAATTTATTATCCTCTAATAGATATGACCAAAGAATAGTGCCAGGGGATTTTCTCATCAAAATACGAATCTCTGACCAATACGATTTCTTTATATTTAGTTTTATCTGACCTTTGGGGGAGAATTTATTTTCTAAAACGTCGACCACCAAAATACACATTATGAAAAGTCATTACGCAGGTTCCCTGCTGGACCTCCCTGACATACCGGCTGAGGCCGACGGGTCCCTTACGAGTCCCAAATCAATCCCATATGTAGTGTACTACTGTTGACCAGACCCCGGGCCGGGGTAGTGAGCCATTTGGAAGGAACACCAACGACAGAGCACACTCTGCCTCCAGCTCCAGGTGCCGAAGGCTCAAACGGTTTTATCCGGCAAGGAGGCATGCAGGATTAAATGTGCGCCTCTTAAACAGCACGACGTATAGCGAAGAATGAGGCGTTGGGAAAGAATACACATTGGCCAGAGAGAGTCGTCTGAGGGAACGGCTGGAACTGCCACCACAGCAACGGGCATTTTAATGGCGTGTTCAGGCGGTCGCAACGTGAAATCGTCCTGATGCAAACCTTCTCCACCGAGATGAGAACACAGACATCCAGAGAGGAACCCCCACACTACCATTTCCCAGTGAGCAGTGCACAGGCATGAAACGCGGAGCACACAGTGGCCAGCGGCTCTGTTACAGGGCCCGCTATATGGAGTCTGACACACCGAGCCCAGCGGGAGAGGCCAACAGAGATGCAACGACAGAGAGACTGGGTTCAGGCTGGGCAAGCAGTAACACAGATATACAGCACATAGAATAGAACTACAGATACGCAGTAGATCAAAAAGACCTACAGATATACATTACATGAAACACAGTCACATATTTACACCACATCAAACACAGCTACAGATGTACATTACATCAAACCGAGCTACAAATATGCACTCCATCAAACACAGCCACAGATTTACACTACTTCAAAAAGAGCTACACATACACAAACCATCAAGCACAGCTACAGATTTATTCATCAAATACAGCTACAGATTTACACTACATCAAACTGACTGGCTCTAGCTAGACCTGCCGTGCCAGGGGTTCTTAAACAGTTTTATCTCAATACCCAAGTGAGGACCGTAGAGTGTCCTCAAATCTTTTGCGGACCCAAAAGTTTAAAATAGACAAAAGGGTAATGTAAGTAGGCTGTACCTCCTTCCGCATAGTTAGGTTCAGGCTGTGTAGAGCAGAGTGGCAACACTTTCTCATCACCCATAATTAGAACGTGATAAACCGATTTATGGTGATGTGGCTAATCCGGGTGAATTAGAATAAACAATATGTTCAGATCCCTAATCGGGCCGCCGTGCTCCTTTCACTGTGTCCATTCAGAGCGGCAATGCAGCGCAGACGGCTAACCGGAACTTTACAGGGCATTGGTGCATCAGTGGTATGTACGCCACACAGCAGCTGAAGCAGAGCAGTGACGCAGGCTGTGATCCAAACTGCACCCTGTTCCCTTTGGGTCCCTGGACTAACACTGTGCACTGCACAGGGAATTGGGCGCCATTTAAAAAAACTACGAAAACCAAACAGGCCGATTGGACTTGTTCTTGATGAATGATATATGAAGTGATCCGTATAGAACGAGTGTGCACCACGCTCTATTAAAACCCAGTGCACTACTTCTGGGTGCTCTATTAAAACCCAATGCACTACTTCTGGGTGCTCTATTAAAACCCAACGCACAACTTATGGGTGCTCTATTAAAACCTAATGCACTACTCCTGGGTGCTCTATTAAAACCCAGTGCACTACTTCTGGGTGCTCTATTAAAACCCAATGCACTACTTCTGGGTGCTCTATTAAAACCCAACGCACAACTTATGGGTGCTCTATTAAAACCTAATGCACTACTCCTGGGTGCTCTATTAAAACCCAATGCACTACTTATGGATGCTCTATTAAAACCCACTACTTCTGGGTGCTTTATTAAAACTCAGTACTTATGGGTGCTCTATTAAAAATCTAAATATGGAATAGGGTGCCACATGGAATGCAAATGGAATGCAAAAGTACGTTGTCAGTCGCTCCAACAGTACATTATCAGTCTCTCCTATAGTATGTTGTCAGTCGCTCCTACAGTATGTGGTCAGTCTCACCTATAGTATGTCATCAGTCGCTCCAACCGTATGTTGTCAGTCTCTCCTATAGTACGTCGTCAGTCGCTCCTACAGTACGTTGTCAGCCTCTCCTGTAGTATGTCATCAGTTGCTCCTATAGTACGTTGTCAGTCGCTCCAACAGTACATTATCAGTCTCTCCTATAGTATGTTGTCAGTCTCTCCTACAGTACGTTGTCAGTCTCTCCTGTAGTACGTCGTCAGTCACTCCAACAGTATGTTGTCAGTCTCTCCTACAGTATTTGATCAGTCGCTCCTACAGTACATTGTCAGTCGCCGCAACACTACATAATCAGTCTCTCCTAAAGTACGTTGTCAGTCTCTCCTATAGTACGTTGTCAGTCGTACGTACAGTATGCTGTTGGTGGCATCCCATCTCATACACCCTCCTGCCTACAGAACCTCCTCTATTGACAGAACCGCTGAGAAGACCTGGTCTAACCCCTCTAATTGAAAGAGCAGCCAGACAGACAGCCAGGCGAGTCCTCATCCTCCTGCCCCCCTCCCCCTACCGGCTCCGGGGGCTTTGCTCGCTGACTGTGAAGGGAGATGAGACAGTGGTGCCTGCAATAAAAGTGACCTTTCCCAATGTCACTCCTACGGAAATCCTCACGGCTTCGTTCCAAATCACAACTTAACACATTTATTGTGTACCACTTCTGAACAGGGCCCTAGGGGCTCTGCTTTAAAAAACTAGAAAACTGAATGTTCGGGCCTTTGGGAAGTGAACCCTAGGTGTTGTGCTGCAGGCCTGATAGGCGACATATGACATGTGACTGTAACAGATTGCTCACCAATTGGTTCAGCGCCCCCCGTTGATGATCACAGTCCCACTGCTGCAGCTATATTCCGAGCGCCATAGCACAAGACCGGTCAGACACGACACACCCAACCAGCTCACACACGAAGATTAATTTACCTTCGAGTGGCACGCTGACCCGACTGACATCCCTCTGCAAACAGAAAACTCCACAATGCTCACTTCAAATCATTCTATTCTAAAAAGAAAAGTTAAAGAAAGGCTGTACCATCTTAGGGTAACCAGGGGCAATAGAATGGTGAGTTTGCCCACTGATCAGATCTATGAATTGAGTGCTTGATTTAGTTTGTGATGGATACTCCCTGAGAGTTCTTGGTTTAGCCTTGCTGGTATCAAATCCTCATGCTTCACTGCTGTTCTGGCCTTGAACAAGGCACTTAACCGTCCATGACAACAACTGGCTTGGCACCCTATGTGCTAACGCCCAGCACTTGTCCATCAGCCTGTTTGTGTTCAGACGGACTAGTTGTGTGTTGGGGGGCTGGGGGGTTGGGGGGTTGGTGAGGGGAAACCGAACAAAAGCCCCAACCGGGGCAGGAGAGGTCTCTGCATGGTTCCACAATCAAGCTGAAATGCACCGCCCACAACTGGACACATGGCAGCTTCTAGTCATTGCTGCTCTGGCTATATGAATGTCCAGGCTAATAACAACACATTGTCATCTGCCCCCTCAGTGGGACGTTAGCCAACACGTGTACGTACTTCTTCCAGTTGAGGGGTTAAAAGCGGGGGTTGGCCGGAAGAGCGCAATTGACCAATAAGGAAATGCTAATCCTCTGAATAAAACCACTGTTCTTTTGCTTCAGCAGCCACATTCCCAGGCTGAGCTTTTGTCAGCTCATCCAGTGTACAGAGCCTCATTCCACTCACAGGGGCAGTCCCAAATTGGACCCTGTTCCCTACATTGTGAGGCCTCATTGGCACCAGCTTACGGCTCTTACAATTGGCGACAGAACAAGACCAAGCTTTGTTTGCCTTCCTCTGACACTTTAAAGAAGCGATAAAAAGCCTCATATTTGTTCCTCCTTCATGTTTGGCTAAACAACCAGAAACAGGTGTGGATTTTATGGGTGTGGTCCAAGTGCCACTGTAGGGTTTATATAGTGCGCCTTGTTGGACCAAAGCCTTGTAAGCAGTGTACTTCACAGAGTGCCATTCGGGACGCAGGCTAGTTTATCCGTTGTTATGGTAACAGGTGCAGTGGATGGAAACTAAACTGACATCACTGCAGCAAGAGGTTTCTTCAGGGATCATACATTACTGGTAGAATGGACAGAACAATAGAAAGAGGTTATAGATTCCAGTAGTGGAACCAATTCAAGCTGAGCAAGTACCATCACAAACTAGACGTGACAGAACCTGTTTGTTTTTTGTTCCCATGGAAACGGACATAGGGCCTTGTTAAATGTGTGAGAAAAAAGCCAGTTTTAAGACAAGCGACTGATAGCACAACCAATGACACAGTAATCAATGAACTTCCTGTTTTTTTATAAAGAACAGAAGCCCTTTGTTAGGATATACTGTGCCACCTTTTCATTTTGTGTTGTGTGTGTTGCACAGCTAAGAAAAACTAGACACATCATTACATGAGAAAATAATAGCCTGAGCCTCTTGAAAGACCAGTTCACACATTACAAGAGGCACTAACAAGAGGTAATGATATGTGTACGCTAGCTGTCCGTGAAGCCAGTTAGTGTGTGGTCAATGGAAGTGTGGGGACCATTGTGTTTCAAAGATGACGGACAACAGTTCAACACCAAGTTCAGAAGAGGGTAGGATGTTCACCTTGAGGACAGGTGGAATAAAAGCATCCTGTAGTGCCACTACGCACAGAATAGAACAGATGCATGAAGGTTGTGATCGAAAATGATTCCACCAAATATTGATCTCTGAACTATTCCTTAGTTAAAACATTAATATTGTGTTGTTTAAACATTAATATGAAATTATTTTCTTTGCATTATTCGAGGTCTGACAATACTACATCCAACAACTAGGGACGATACACAGAATTCCCATTTCCAGTACAGTGTGAGAACTTAGAAAATAAGAGCAATTTCACACTGGTCTTTGAATTAAAAAAGGCTTTTATACATGTAGCATTGAAATAAATTAATGTAAATGTCAGTGTCAACTTTATTTATCTAGCAAATTTAAAACAACCATGGTTGACCAAAGTGCTGAACATGATAAAATATCAAATATTTTGCTACTTTTAAATACTTTTTAAAAGAAAAATCTGTAAAGGCAACTGAAACACACACTGATGTAAGAATACAAGACCCAACCGTAATAAAAACATATTTGGGAAGACGAGAGGGAATATTATCCAGAGGTTGTAGGCTGCATATTATAAACTACCTTTGTTAGTAAGGAGATTGATACAGGCTCAAACTGTTAGAATGCAGCTGGGTATGTAGGAGGAACAGAAGGGTCTAAGGCAAAGGAGGTCGGTGAAGATCTAAGAGCAGAAATCTTCCTAGAAAGAAATTAATAAAATCTTCACATAGTGCAGGTGATGGCACAATACGAGTTGAATCACTAGGGTTTAAAAGAAAATTAAAAGTATTGAAAAGAACCTAAGGCCAATGACTGTCTTTGGAAACAAGGTTAAATAGAAATTCAATTTTGCAGTTTTAACAGCTCTCTGATAATTTGAAAAGCAGTTTTGTGTGTATAATAACATCTATATTTTTTCTTTCCAAGGGATTTTCTTCATCCTCTTTCAGACCCCAGGCTACACTATCACCCTAAGACCAACCAAAGAGCAACTAGAGTCCTAGCCTGGACTCCGTTTAGCTCTGTGCTTTTCTCTCTTTCCATCACAGATAAAGGTATATCACGGAATATGCCCACAGCTTGCCGCAACTCAAACAAAGTGATCATGGGTCCCTCCCTTCCCTCTAGCCTCCTGCTTTCCCTCTAGGCTCCTCCTCCATTGGGTAATTTAATTCAGTACAGTAAAAGTTTAACTTATCTGAACTTTTTGCCAGTAAAACCTATTGATGTTTTCAAGAAGCCCCTAAGAAGTCTACCATTTCCACCCCGTATCTACATTATCCACAAGCAACCCCACTCCAAGACAACCATTCGTTACATTATCCATGAGCAACCCCACTCTAAGATATCCATTTGTTACATTATCCACAAGCAACCTCACTCCAAGACATCCATTTGTTACATTAACCACATTAGCGGCATGTTGTTTAATCTAATCTGCCCAGAAACTGAGTTGCTTCACCATCTGGGGCCCAGTGAGATAAACAGATGTACTACCTATGCTGGCACTGTAAACATCTAAAGAGCGATAAGAGCAACATTGCCTGGACTATGTAGTCTCTCTCTTCAAGTCCCTCATTCTAAGACTGGCCATATGTTAAAGGGAAGAAACTCCCATCCTGGTTTCACACACCAGGACTGAGTAATGCCACAATCCCATACCACTACTGCCAAGACTCCCATTTCTCATTTGATGTACTTTCAGTAAAGCATCTTTTTACCAGACTGAAATGCATTTAGTTTAGCTATATTTAGTTGGATTTCACAAGGTGCCATCATTTGTTTTGAAACACTTTCAAGCAGTTCAACTAGCCTACCACTGTACTGTACTACTACTACTAAAAGAACAACACTGTACTATTAATAAAACAACACTGTACTAGCAACAGAACAACACTACTATTAATAAAACAAAACTGTACTAGCAACAGAACAACACTGTACTATTAATAAAACAACACTGTACTATTAATAGAACAACACTGTACTACTAATAAAACAACACTGTACTAGCAACAGAACAACACTGTACTATTAATAAATCAACACTGTACTATTAATAAAACAACACTGTACTAGCAATAGAACAGCACTATACTATTAATAAAACAACACTGTACTAGCAATAGAACAAAACTGTAGTGTACTAGTGTGCTCTGGACAGTTTCCTGGGGCATGATGTAGGGGACAGAGTAGCCAAGGCGAAGGAGGCTCAATACAAAAACAAAACAAGCAGATCGTGGATGACCTGTACTGATCCACACATGATTCAACCGACTCCCGCTGAGCAGGAGCTGACTGCAGTCTGAGAAGGAGGTGACTGCAGTCTGAGAAGGAGGTGAAGGTATGTTTTTTTCTTCTGAAACGTAGAACTCTTTAAGACTTTGATGGTTATGTTGTTAAAACATTAACAAACGGAAATGTGCACACCCTTGCGTAATGGATAATGGTTCAGGCGTGAGGTTATGGCATGTCGATGTCATTAGTACACGCACGTACGCACGCAAACACACACTCACACACATACACACAAGCAAACAAGAGGCAGCTACAGAAACAGACTTGCACAAAAGCACACACCAGCAGTACATATCAGGATAAAATGTGATCACTACTGGTTAAATCAATATAAATGATTACCTTACTGAGAGGATTGTAGCAATCTTTAAAGGGTAAATTAATAAGAGAAGCTGACTGGACTAGATAATGTGTGTCCACAATTGGGCTATTAAAGATCCATAAGGTGGTGGGACATACACACATACATAAAAATACCCAACATTTCTTGGGAATGTCTATGTAAGGACACCGGACATTTTTCAAGTCAAGTTTGACAGAACACATTTTGATTTTCATAAACAACTAGCTTGCTGAAAAAGAATGATGCGTTTTTCAGTTGACCAGCTCACATTGTGGATCCAGCAACCTTTCAGTTAATGGACAGATACACACTAGTTCACCCTGCCACCGCTGACCGAACCTTGACCCGAACACCGTCAACTAAACACCAAACATTACCATTCACCCCCTAACCAGAACCTAACCCAAACCTAACAGTAAGACCTCTAACTGCTACCCTAACAGTAAGACCTCTAACGGCTATCCTGCTAACTAACTAAATATCCTTAATCCGCAAACAGGCTTTTCCCTTTGATCATATGTTCTTAATGGCGGGATTGTGGGGATTTTCAGACCTCTTCATCTTCCTTTCACTCCCTCCTCAACACTTTCCCTTCTCATCTCCACCTCATCAAACCCCAAAAGCTCCTCCATTCTCCACCTTCTCCTCCTCCATCTTCACACTCAGTGGAATATGTTGAAAAGAAGGCTGATGACATCCACACCCCACTCACTCAGACCATTAAAGCCGGTGGACCCTCACACACTATGCTCTTCTAAGTATGTATGTATGTGTATAAGATGTCATACAGGATGCAGAAAGATATAAGATGTCACACAGGACGCTGAAAGATCTACGATGTCATGAAGGACATCCACTATCGGGACATTCCTGCACCATGCAGCTTGATTGGCATCCGCCAGCTAAACACCAGAATTGGCAGGTCAGCCATTGCCGCCCTGTTCTCTTCACTCAAGAGAGCAGGTTCACACTGAGCACATGTGACACAAGTGAAAGAGTCCAGAGACGCGGTGGTGAACGTCATACTGCCTGCAACAACACCCACATGACCGTTGTGGTGGTGGGTCAGTGATGGTCTGCCGAGGCCTACTCTTGGAGGGTCGCACAGACCTCCACGTGCTAGCTAACAGTACTCTGACTGGTGTTAGGTACCAGGATGAAATCCTCATACCCATACAAACTTACACTAGTGCAGTGGGCCCAGGTTCAAGACAATGCAGTTCTTGGATGAAGAAGTCATTGATTCCATTGTCTGGCCTCAGGTTCCTCAGACCTGGATCCAATTTGGAACCTCTGGGGCGTTATGGTTGCATCCGAACACGACAGGTAGCACCACAGACTGTCCAGGAACTCACTGATGCCCTGATCCAGGTCAGGGAGGAGATCCCCCAGGACACCATCTGCCGTCTCATCATGAGCATACAGGCACGTGGGGACCACAAACACTACTGAGTCACATAACGAGTTGCCGTGATGAAACTCACACAAGTTGGAACAGCCTGTGATTTCCACTGTTTACTTTGATTTTCGGTGCAAGCATGAATCCGGACCCAATCAGAGTTTTGGTTTCCTTGTCATTTTGTTCTCAACGAATTACACAATGTACAGTATCTAATCTACTAATCTTCTTCAATTCACCAAGACCCGATGTGTGATTTAGGCGTTCCCTTAATTCTTTGGAGCTGGGTTTCTAGCTCTGCTCCAATCTTATCCAGTATCCCACTGCCCCATCATAGCAATGCCCACTGATATTAAGATGCTTGCTACTCCACATTCTGAAAACGCTCCAGGACATGAAATGAAAAGGCATGCCTAGCGCAAGAGAATAATGGTTCGTGCAGAGGAATAATGAATAACGTGACAATCTAAATGAAAATGACTCAGCACATTTTGTCCATTTCCTGCCATGAAAGAACTCTTCTCTTGTTCTCCTCCCTGTTTAAGTAGGCCTCCTTCTGTGGGCTGCTGGGGCTGTGGCTGGCCACACGGGTTTATGGAGGAGGTGGGATGTGAGAGGAGGAGACTGCAATGAAAAGAGTGAGGGGAGAGAGAGAGAGAGAAAGGGGGAGAAAAGAGATACATACAGATAGAGAAGGGAGGAGAGAGTTTCTGTCCACGCGAAAGTCCGCCTTTGAATATTAAATATTGAACTTCAATTCTAATGGATGCCGTTTTGATGCCACAGAACATTGTATACATGTATGATAATTCATTGTTTGACCTGTCAACAGACAAGTCATTACACAATATTAGCCCAGGCTGGGGGATTAAATCGAACAACAAGCCCGTCCTTTCCCCTCCAGCCCACAGTGTCCTCCGATTGTCTAGACAACGGACTGACGGAATGACAGGACAAGGGCACAGGAGTCTACCGACACAAGCCTAGGAGTACACGCGCTCTGTGGCGTTAAATCCATGTGGCGTAGTAATGCCCGACTATAAAACAACGGGATGCAATAACCACACCGCGCCCTGACTACTAAATCAACACGAGCCATGTGTGAACACCTAAAGGGACCATTCCCCAACATTACCCTGGTGCCCTTCACATGCAACCGGTCTCTCTGGCAAATAGCAAGTGTGGCACCAATCCCAATAAAGACAGGGTATTAATATTAGCAGTTTTCACATCATGTTCAAATTCTTAAATTAATTTTAAAGCATTGGGTTAGTGGGAAGCAAACATATTGTGAAAACAGATAGTATTGGTAGTGATTTTGTGGCATGTGTGGGGAACAAAAAAAACGCAACATTTAACACTGCTCTCAATTCTCTCATCATGATCAAACCTCACAAACGATTTGAATTCAGCTTTCAAAATAATTTGAACATGATGCGTGATAAATGCTAATATCGTTACCTGGACATGGGAGTTAGGGTTACAAATACAACAATGTTAGCCTGCTACCATAGCCTAGCGTTTCTGCTTCGTCACAAGTTTAAAAACATTAAAAAAACATTGATAGAAGTAGAGACCCTAAAAATAAGACTATGAAGGAGTCCATGAAAAGTTTTATTCAGCACTGTCAACACTTTTTATTCAACACTTTTATTAGCATTGCCTTTTTCCATTCCCTGTGCAACATAGCAGGCCAGCTTTATAAGTAGCAAAGTGTATTGATGGGCTTGTCTTGTTAATATTAATGGCTTGAGTGCTTTTTAATACCAAGTCATATTTCCCTTTCCGTGGTAACAAGGGTAACAAAATGAATGTGTGCATGATGTAGAAATAAAGCAGTCCTATGTGAGTTTTGTCATAAGTTGGAAGTTGGCTTCACCTTTTGTTTTCGGTCTGTCTCAACGAAAAGAGAGTTGAGGAAGAGCTCTGTCCCTCCCTCTGTTGACGATGACCATCAGATCCATTAAAAATAAAAATGGTCATTTCCACTGTTATCTCATACCTCCGGTTCTGTAATATCAGGGCCATAAAGCACTGCCAATGCGTAATGGATCAACATTGACGTTCTGCGGTGGTAATGTGTTGGGCCTATAAACTACTGCTCAAAAGTTAATTACAAGTAAACATCTTGTGAAAGTGACGTTTTAAACGTTCCAAGCAAGGTGGATCTCTTCCTGCATCTTGTCTCGACTAAGTTCCTGAATGCAGAAATATTTCTCAGAGAAATACGAGAAACTATTAAAACCTTAAAGACGCCGGGGAGAGACATGTTCCCAGAAGAAATCTTTGGAAAAATGCATGTTGTTCTCTCATCTGTGTTGACTGTTCTCTCAGCGGTGCCACCTACTCTCGGTGAGGCTGTTACTGCATTAAAACGAAAGGCAAAGACCTGGAAGAATTACAGATCATAAAGGCGACAAATACAGGTCATAAAGGCAACCACTATCTGTATTATCACATACACATCGTCAGAGCGACCAGCATCTGTGTTATAACATACACATGATTAGGCTGGTTACAAAGGGAGGTGCTGGCTAGCGGAGAGAAGGAAAAAACACAAGAAAGATCTGCCGACACCACCCGCTGCCGACACCACCCGCTGCCGACACCACCCGCTGCCGACACCACCCGCTGCCGACACCACCCGTTGTCGGCACCACCCACTGCCGACACCACCCGTTGCCGACACCACCCGTTGCCGACACCACCCTGTTCACATCGCCCGTGCTTCCCTGAAGCCTTCTCACTTTCCGTTTAGTCATTTGGTTTTATTGAGTTGTGATCAATCAACCCCCTCGGGCTTGGGCATCCACCTTGGGTCTCCGGTCTTTACCGTGGCCCCGGGACCGTGTCATTTGGAGGCACAGACCGGCCCCCCAGTGCCTGTCAATCAAGGTATCCACCCAGGTTGGGCCCTGCTTGCCACTTACATGCCTTCCCTGTGCCCCATCATCCGCCACCACGCTCTTAGTTTACAAGGCATAACCCAGACACACGTCCACACCACACCCACCTCTCACCACTGCTCTCCACCAACCCCCCACAACGTCAAAAACGGGATGACATCAAACGTATTAGACATTCTCACCTACCAGCCGCCTCAACTCCTCTCCCCATGTCAATATATCTCTGGACGTGAGGCTTTTGACCAGGTAAAATGGTCCTATCTATTTGTCATCCTGCAGAGAACGTAATATCGGAGATTAGGTTAATTAAATGGATTCAACACTTGTATAAGAGCCCCTGTGCTAGAATATTCATCAACAAATCACTATCACCTCAATTAAAACTTCATACGCGGGTGCAATCTTATAAGCTACTAAAAGACTCCCTATTTACATATTAGTTTCTCCTGAAAAAGAACTAACTTATAAAACTAACTTGACATAGTATTTCTGGGGGGGTAGGTTAAAACATCTGTGAGCGTGTATGTTTGTGTGTTTTTATTATATATATTGTAATGTATAATCACTATTAAATATACATTTGTAATACCTGTAATTAGTGACTTTTAAAATATATCAGAAAATATAAAAAAATTAAGAGTAATTGGTCTATTCCACGGCACTCACCCAAACGTGTTCCTTAACAAAACAAATCAGATAAATATTGTTGTGTTATTATTAACTTTATTTTTTTATTTTTTCCCTATTAATTTCAGATGTATTATTCATATGACTGGTATTGATTATCTGGCTGTCAAAGGGGAAATCAGGACAAATGCTAGCTCTGAAATCAATGCAGCTTCCAGGAGTTGTGGGGTTCTGGGTCGATCCTTCTTCCACAGACCACCCTGATCTTCCACAGACCACCTTGATCTTCCACAGACCACCCTGATCCTGGCATTATGCACTGACCTTCTGTGCAGACCTCTCATTACAGGCTTTGAAAAGGCCAGCATACTTTAAGTGAAATGGATCCCATAATTCTTTGTGCTGGATAATTGAGAGATCTGTCTGAAACCATAAGCAGGCCAGAGCAGTGGTTGCTCAACGACAGAGTAGAAATGGTAGAGCAATGGTTACTTTATAATAGAGTAATGGATGGTAGCGACAAAGGAGTAAGAGATGAAAGAGACCGAGAGGGAGGGAGCCAAAAGGAGGAAGAGAGGGAGGGAGGGGAAAAATGAGGGAGGGAGAAATACAGGGAGTGAGCGAAAGAAGGGTTTTACTCAAAAGGAGGTGTCATTAAAGAGCATAGCAGCAGAAACCCACACCGTCAAACCGAAAAACACCAACCACACTTGCCCCCAGATCGGCAGTGAAGATGCCCAGGAGAGGGCTGACGATGCTGGCTGGGTGGGTGTGCCGTGAGGGGTGTAGGGCCGGGCTAACGGGGCTAAGTCAGGCTGCAGGGCGGGCACGGGCAGTCTGTTGAAAATCTACATGCGTAGTGTCTCCGCCAGCCAGACTCATGACTATGGATGGGTACAGACAAACGGCTGCAGAGCTGACGCTGCGTAGCTAGACTGCAGGCGTCAGAACACCGGAATGTTACTGGCTACGGTGGGTACAGCTCCTATTCTGATTGGGTCCAAGGGCTTTCCATCCGCCTCACACAGCATCAGATCATGTGTTCCTTCCTGTTTGCAGCCCAGAGAAGCATGGGTTAAACCGTTGAGAGGCAAGAGCCATTAGCGGGAGTCTACCAGCATTGTGAATCGGAAGAGTTGGTAGTCACAAGCGGTAGTCTGACTGCTTCATGAAAAGAAAAGTCGGGAGTTGGTCATTTGTCAGTCTGACAGATTCATAACCTGTGGAGTTGGGAGTCACAAGCAATTCCCAGCAATAATCAATGGGTATCATTTACATCAGGTTAACTGAGTGCTTGTTCAGTAGTGCATTCTTCAGCATTTTTCTGCTTTACTGACTAAATGCTTCTGTTTGTTTGGCCGATCTTTAATCGTGTATTGATTAAATAGGGCGCCTTTCTAAATACATATATATATATATAGAGTGTAGAATTTGTCTTCCTCCATTCCTTTACATGACTAACCTGGTGAAGGCACAATAGCTTCCAGCTTCCAGGCACAGAAGGGCGGTCCTTCTAGTAATGGTGCTCATCATTGATGTGGCATTTAAAGGTTGATTATGATTCAATACTAAGCGAATTAGCACTAAAGTGAACGTGAATTCTTGGAACTACTTGCATATTTCCCTGTGTTTCATTTTCAAATTGATTTACTCTAATAGATTAGTGACCGATATAAATGTACAGTTGAAACAATCTTATAAATACAATGTATCATAGTTTAAGCCAACACGTGATATACTTAGCTAATGAATACATCCAATGAACAACGTCATCAGCAGATCAGTACTGAGCTGAGATCAGCCGTAATCAGCCGACCCATTCTGAAAAAAAAATAGATAGGTCTCCTATAAACAGTCAGGAACACAGCTAGTCTCCAAATAACTCACAGATGACACATTTCACACACACTCGCACGTACACACGTACACACACACATGGAAAATCCATCAAATAAGCCCATCCACCTCCACTCTGCTTCTTTTAGGTCCACACAAACCAAGACTTAATGAGAGACAAATGACTCAGTCTTCTATGACAACCATTGGAAGAATAAGAGCCCCTAAAGGCATGTAGTGTTTATCGTGAGAATGGTTCCATCAAAATATGAGATGCACGCCGTAAAGATTAGGGCTGAGAACGTGGGACGTCGGGAGAATCAAGTTGGCATTTCTGCTTCTTTTCTATTTCCACTGGATGTTGTCCTCAAGTAGACATCAAACGGAAGATTAGCCAAGAGAGAAAGAGAGGGAGAGAAACGGAGATAAACAAGAGACGAGAAAAAGAAAGGCCACCTATAGCTCACGTCTACCCTCTCCAGCATCAGCCTTTTCTCTGAAACCTTACAAGTAACACATATTTGATTCACTAAAATATTTGTCTCCGATAACATGTCTCAGATAACAGGGGAGTGCCTTGACCTGACCATGATATTCCACGTCTCGGTAGCCGCTGGGGATGGAGTAAGGACATGGTAAACCCAGGGGAGAAGCAGGAAGCAGGAAACGGCTTCAGAGGGTAAAGGGAGAGAACTTCTGCTTCAGACATAGAGGAGAAGAGACCTCCGGCTATAAATAGTAAGGAGAAAAGAACTCCTGCTAAAGAGACAGGGGAGAAGAGAACTCCTGCTTTAGATAATGAGGAGAAGAGAACTCCTGTTTAGATAATGAGGAGAAGAGAACTCCTGCTTTAGATACTGAGGAGAAGAGAACTCCTGCTTTAGATACTGAGGAAAAGAGAGCACCTTCTTTAGACACTGAGGAGAACTCCTACTTTAGACAATGGGGATAACTCCTGCTTTAGATACTGAGGAGAACTCCTGCTTCAGGTACAGAACAGAACTCCTGCTTCAGATACCGTGAATAGCTCCTGCTTTAGATACTGGGGCGAACCTCTGCTTTAGATATTAAGGAGAACTCCTGCTTCAGCTACTGAGGAGAACTCCTTCTTTAGTTACAGACGAGAACTTAACTGCGTCAGATGAGACCGGCCGACAGCACAATAAGGTTCAACAGACAGGTAATTTGGACAAAACAAAGATATTCTGGTCAAAATATGTCACTAGCTAATCCACGCTAGCGACAACTTTTACCAGTGCCTCTGTGTTCTCTGGTTGTGGGAGATGATCTCAGAGAACCCTTTGAGCTCATAGGGCAGCTGTAGCTCAACGGTATTCATGGGTAACTACCTGCACTGCTGCAGGAGGTAGACTCCATAACAGCCACATAGAGAGAAGAGCCGGGACTTGCTTTTAATTAGCTTGATTTGGACGTCTCACTCTTCTCCTCCAATGGAAAACACTCTTGAGGGACCCATTAACCTTAACAGATCCTGTAACAGACAACAATCCATCAGCTCTTCTGAGACCCTGAAATATGTCTCTCTCTCTCTCTCTCTCGCTTTATGCTGATCAAAGCAAATGTACAGTAATAACTGGTGTGGCTGTACTGTATTTTATTTGTTGATCTATTTTTTCGATCAGATCCGTGCTAAATGTTGAGCACCACACACATCGCAGAGGTGTCTGCTCACATGTACATGAGCTTCTACCAGAGAGGTTTCACACAAGGTGGTAAAAGGGTGGAAAACACGGGCAGTTTTTTCAGTTGCTCTTTGAGCAGTAGCGAAGCATCTTCATTTACATGGATGTCAAATCAGCCTATCATCTCTTATCCAGAGAGAGACTTAAAGATAGCCCGCATCTTCAAGGTGGTCAGAACATCCATATATTACGTTTGTTATGAGTTACTTTATTACAATAGATAAACTGTGTTGGAGTTGACGCTCCTGTGGCTCCTGTCTTGTGACCAGCGGGGGGACTAATGAAACATTATGAGAGAGATGAATCACTGCCATAATAACACCGTCATTGCCACAAGTTCCATTCGGGGAAGGTCACGTATGGGCATGAACAGTAATTAGCTCTAGATAAGAGTGACTAAATGAATGAAGTATAAGAGCGGTGTCACCATTAGACCCACTGGGTCGTGAGGTGAATGGACTGGGTCACAGTCGGGTACTCTCACTAAGGGATAACGGCATACCGAGACAGACCGAGGCAGACCGAGAGCAACCGTATCAGGTTCCTGACCTCAGGGGTCTGGGGAAATAAAGGTCATGTTAAATAAATGAATCCAGAGTCTGGCTCTGTCTGGGCCGATTGCCCAGAGTCCAGAGTGAGGCTCTGTCTGGGCCGGTTGCCCAGAGTCCAGAGTGAGGCTCTGTCTGGGCCGGTTGCCCAGAGTCCAGAGTGAGGCTCTGTCTGGGCCGGTTATTCAGAGTCCAGAGTGAGGCTTTGTCTGGGCCGGTTATTCAGAGTCCAGAGTGAGGCTCTGTCTGGGCCGGTTGCCCAGAGTCCAGAGTGAGGCTCTGTCTGGGCCGGTTGCCCAGAGTCCAGAGTGAGGCTCTGTCTGGGCAGGTTGCCCAGAGTCCAGAGTGAGGCTCTGTCTGGGCCGGTTATTCAGAGTCCAGAGTGAGGCT
>JACXGK010008483.1:0-22295 GCA_016801125.1 Novumbra hubbsi | reverse complement strand
ATGAACTAAACAGAGACAAACCGTGAGCCGTTGAGACAAGCAACAAACAATAAACCACACCGGGTGTGGCTAGAAAATGAACCTAAGTAGGCTCCCCAATCAGAGTCAACTGAATGCAGCTGCTCTGACTGGGGAGCCCACAATGGCATGAAGAGGGCTAGAGGCCTCACAAAAAGTCTTGCCCTGAAATGGCCAGGGGTTCGCAGCCAGGGCATGACATAAACACTACTGTTGAACAGAAGAACCTCATACCAACTGTAAATAATAGAGGCAGTGGCATGGTGTGGGGCTGCTTTGCTTCCTCAGGGCCTGACCAATTTGAATTCCATATTGTACCACATATGTTTTGAAGACAATGAGAGGCCATCTGTCAAAAAGCTGAACGGAATATGGCTCAAATGAAACGGGGCAAGCTCAGATCACAATCCTACCGAAATACTGTGGTAAGGCTGTTTATGTAAGAAAGCCCATGAACTTGACAGAGTTGAAGCAGTACTGTAGAGTGGGTAAAACATTCCTCTCAGTTGATGTAAGACACATTTCCAGGGGATGTGCCTACTTTTTCACATGACTGTCTTAGTCAATTTCCATTTCGTTGTACCTGTCTTTTCTGTTTTTGCTGCGCTATTATTAGACAAGACCAGGCTTTGAAATTGATAAGAATCACGCTTCTTTTTAAATAAATTTAAATTAAATTATTTTTACAACAAACACCTGGCCATTGCTAAAAAGTCTGTTACTAAAAATGTTGCTACCAATTCCCAAAACACTATCTGATTCAATCTCAACCCGACCTCTCTTTTTTATAACATCTCTCTACATTTGGAAAAGCTTTGAACTCCCAGTCAGTCACTGTAGGCAGCCCAGCCTATTTTTTGATCTTTAAATGTCTGTCAAATGGCATATTTACATAAGGACAGCCAGATATTCTGCAGCGCCTGCTTTCACATTGGTTCCTTTAAAGGTTGTGGAGACATGTTTTTGGTTTCACATTGGTTGTGGTGACTTATTCATATGCTTATTCATCTGTTTAACACTTTGTTGATGCTAAGAATGTAATGTTTAATAACACTTTTAGAATGCTCTTTGAACATTAATTAACATTTTGATGGTTTCTTATGGATTGTATTTTCATTATATTATTATGCTGATGCACCCCATTCCACACAGAGGTGTGTTGCTCCTCAACACGCAGAGCTAAGAACACACAGAGCTAAGAACATGACTTTACTATGAGGAATCTTGTAAGGCATGTACTGAAGTCCCGAAGAACATTGTTTGTTAATGTTCTCCGAGCTATTTAAGAACTGTTCTGTTGTAGAGGGTTTCTAGAACATTACCAGTAATAAGATTAACTCACCTAGCCCTAAGAAACATGTGGTTTTAAGAACGGTATGTACAAGCTTTGTAATGAATTATGAAAGCAGTGGAAGCTCCTGGACTGAATTGCTGCATGTCAGACCTGTATAGTCTTGTTTTTATAGGTATGACCCCATTTAGCTGGGCCTAAGGGCTACAAAGTATTTAAACATAGCAAAACAAAAGGGGCTAGGCTTGGTTGGGCTATGCTTGGTCTTACGTTGGGTTGCCGCAGAAATTATTGCCGTTGTTGCAGAATTGTGTGGTCTGTAGAACCTATACCTTTTTGGGTACAGCAATAAAGGCACCATAGCCATTCCTTAGGGCAAAATTCCTTTAGCCACCGTAGACTTTTTTAAAAAAAATTGTATAATGTATCAATTTTTTCCAAGAGCTATCATTAGCTTAACATGATACAATGTTAAACTGTGTTTTAATCTTGTGGCCTGCCTGCTACTAATGCCTAAATGTTTCTTTTCCTTCATCACCCCCCACTAAATGCATCCACTACATCTCTACACCACACATGCTAACAGCTAAAGGAGGTCAAAACACCACCAACAAGCTGAAAAACAATGGCAGACTTGTGTCTTGACCAATAAAGCTCCTTCTGTATAGATGCAGTTGGCTCTCCACAAGAACAATGCTGTTAAACATTAGAGCTCATAGATAAACAACCAACTGCCGTCTCTTCTAGTGGCCTGGGTCTCGGCAAGAGAACTGGCTTCTATTGACCTGGGATAGGGAAACAGGCTTTTAGTGGCCTGGGTCTGGGCAAGGGAAACAGGCTTTATGTGGCCTGGGTCTGGGCAAGCGAAACAGGCTTTTAGTGGCCTGGGTCTGGGCAAGAGAAACAGGCTTTTAGTGGCCTGGGTCTGGGAAAGAGAAACAAGCTTTTAGTGGCCTGGGTCTGGGCAAGAGAAACAGGCTTTTAGTGGCCTGGGTCTGGGCAAGAGAAACAGGCTTTTAGTGGCCTGGGTCTGGGCAAGAGAAACAGGCTTAAATGTATTCAAACCTACGGTTTTACCTTATACTTAACCTAAACCGTACCCCAAAAACCCAACCCTCGCCCTGACCCTGAATGTTGCTTTTCGGCCTATGTATACTATGCATACCACTATGCTAGAATTTCTTCTGCTCTGCAGAAAGGCAGGTTTTACCTTCACGGTGGGGATTTTAGGTCCACACACACACAGAGGAATTCTAGCACCAGTACTGGAGCTGAGCTAATACAAATAAGGTGCGTCTCTTCCTCATTGGTTTTGTAGTTTGCTAACTTGTCGGCTTAATAGGAGCATGTATCGTCAAGCGAATCAGCTAATCATCATACGTTTGCTGAACAGAGTGTTGGTGTCTATGGGGAGTCAACTCCCCACGCTACCCTACTACGTTCTTCCTCTATTTCCCTCCCTCTTTTTCTCCACAATTCGCCTCTTTTTTGTGTTGATTGCGGCAGGTTGGATCATGCTGTGCTGTGGTGGCTCCTTTTCTCTCCGTCTCTCCCATCCTCTCCCCCGGTCTCCCTCTCGCTGTCATTGTGTCCGTAGCGAGCATGTGTCGGAGCTTTTACACGGTGCAGCGAGATGTATGGAGAGGAGGAAGATTGAGGAAGAGGAGAGATCTATAGAGAGGAGGAAGATTGAGGCAGAGGAGAGATCTATAGAGAGGAGAAAGATTGAGGAAGAGAGATCTATAGAGGGGAGGAAGATTGAGGCAGAGGAGAGATCTATAGAGAGGAGGAAGATTGAGGCAGAGGAGAGATCTATAGAGAGGAGGAAGATTGAGGAAGAGAGATCTATATAGAGGAGGAAGATTGAGGCAGAGAGATCTATAGAGAGGAGGAAGATTGAGGAAGAGGAGAGATCTATAGAGAGGAGGAAGATTGAGGAAGAGAGATCTATAGAGAGGAGGAAGATTGAGGCAGAGGAGAGATCTATAGAGAGGAGGAAGATTGAGGCAGAGGAGAGATCTACAGAGAGGAGGAAGATTGAAGAAGAGGAGAGATAGATAGAGGATACTAAGAAAACAGAGAGATCGAATGGAGAGGATTGAAAACAAGATATTCTTATAAGACACAGAACAACAATGCATTCAGGGAAGAATTGGGCTAATGTGCATTATTAATAAATATCCAAGAATGAGTCATCACTTTTCATAACCACCTAAAAACAAGCCGCCTTCAACCTACCAAGCCAACCTCACAAAGCCCTAAAAAGCCAGAGAAAAATCCCATCATCTAGTTAGTACTGAGGCTCACAAACCACTACCAACCCAATTCAGACCATCTGGTCCTGATTATAACCATTGAGACTGGTTGTCCCAGTCTAACAGGCTAACCGAGAGGACAGGATGTGTTTTTTCCTAAAACGGTTATGTACACATCTTATTAATTTATTTTAACAGAGTTGGTTTTTTCTTTGAAGTGTCTCCTTTATTTTGGTTGTTTTTACCTGGGGCGGGGCAATTGACCAGCAATCAAATATGGGCGCCTTGCCTCATCAAATATGGGCGCCTTGCCCCATCAAATATGGGCGCCTTACTTAAGAGTTATTTCTATGTTATAAATATTTATCTCGGGTCTGACTACAAAACATAGGCATACCTTAATCACCCTATCTGGACCCTGAGTAGATCACCCTGTTTTACAATAAGGTGTCAGGAAGCATAGATTGGAATGTGTCCCTAGTTTATAAAACATTTTTTTGTTAGCTAAACAAACCCCACAACCTTAGTTTCTAGGACAAAAGCCAGGGCAGGTCTCTCTTGCATGTTCCTCACTCCTGCATGCATCTTTGATCTTGCAATGTCTCACATCTCCAGAGAACTGTTATATTTGATACTTTACAATTCTAATACTATCGATATAGTGAAATGTTTTTTTACATTAATCAAAAATGGGTCAAAATCCTGTTCCTTCAGTTATTGCACAGAAAGAAGTTAATCGTGAATTATTATTATAATAATAATTATTATTATTTCCAAATAAAACAACAACAATCATTATGATCAAGACTGTTAAATATTGTTAATGGACGCAACTTTGTTATACCAAAACAGAAGCTACACAGCTGTGATTATTGCGTCATTGTCTGTAATACCATTTTCTTTGCTCAATAACAATTTGAAACCGTTTTATTGGCTTTCATTTATCGGATAACAGAAACACATTTTGAACAATCCATTTAAGCTATGCCCAAGCAGTACACACACTGACATTACCACACACTGTTTTATTACCTACCCCCAAACCTATTCCTGCCTACTAGGATGTATATGTTTGCATTTGTCAGTGGTTAACAGCTTTGCCTGTATGAAGAGCAGGGTAAGCTGAGCGTTTGGTAAGGCGCTCTCTCTCCTCGGGGTGTGTCCCACAGGACATCAGGTCACAGTACGATCTAAGACCCACAGTGGGCTGTTCTCTCAAATGCTTGACGATATTCCAAGATTTTACATTTAGACATAACAGCAAGTGAGATGTGAGTGTGACAACAATGAAAATATATACTTGCTTTTTAAACCAGCATCTGCACTCTAGGATGGCGGTGAAAAGACACATATTCTGTCGATACTTTAACCCAAAGCCAAAATACATACAGTATTTTGTTAATTTCCATTGTTGGTTTAATTATGCCTGTTGTATGGGTTTTCCCATGCTTGTAATGGGATTTTACTGGTCATATTGTCAACACTTGGCGGTCAATAGATGCTATGACATGCCTTTTCATGATGTGCTCTTTACATGTAACATGGTCTTCCAGAACCTGATGCAGCTAGTGATTACATTGTTCCAGAACCTGATGCAGCTAGTGATTACATTGTTCCAGAACCTGATGCAGCTAGTGATTACATTGTTCCAGAACCTGATGCAGCTAGTGATTACATTGTTCCAGAACCTGATGCAGCTAGTGATTACATTGTTCCAGAACCTGATGCAGCTAGTGATTACATTGTTCCAGAACAGACTCCTTGGCCTGTTGGAGTGTCATGGAATCCAAACGGAAGCATTATGACTGGCCCCCTGTGTTTATTTGGTGGACTGTGATTGAGCTTGGAGGGCTCGTGGCTCGTGCAGTGCTAGATCGCTTTAATGACATGGCAGCACAAAGCCGCTGTCTTCTTTAATTATGGAAGAGTGTTGGACCTCCCCCCGGGGCCTTGTTTTCCCCTCTCTCCCCCTGTGATATCTCGCCGTTCCACCTCCTTTTGCTTTCGTCTTTTCAACATCGGCTTCACGCGGCCCTTTGATTCCCTCCCCTGTCCTGAACGGAGTAATCCCTGAATCGCATGCGTCACCTCTGCTAAGCACCGATGAATGGGCCGGGACGGGCCCCCAGGAGCTAATCGCATTCGGCTCCCGACGCCAGCTCACCGGTCCGGGTCTCTGACCCGTTTCAGTGTGAATGAATGGGGTCCAGCCCGGAGCCCGGCCGGTTGCCAGGCACCTGTTGCCTCCACCCTGAAAGGGCCTTCATCTGATGAGCTCTGAGAAGGAGAAAAAAGCCTGCCAACCCACAGGTGGGATCCAGGGGACATTGTACGTTTGACTCATGGCTGACTGTGGTGAAGGGACGGGGGGGTCCGGGGGACTCCAAGGGTCCCGGAGGTCCTGGGTTGCCGTGTAGCTGCACGTGCCTCACCGCGCGCATCGGAACTAGCGTTCAGCGTTTGGGCTTCACGTGAGCTGTATATTCTGGGGAAGGCGCAGGGTGTGGTGAGCGTCCAAATACAGCAATCCTTATTTGCAGGGGACGGTACTTGTGGCAAAAACACACCGGACAGTACGGGTGGCTTAGGAAGGACACCGTGTTCCTAGAAACCAGCATGGCTCCCGGCTTGTGTGCCAGTAGGCTTAAAGTTGATGCTTTCCAGCCTAATTGGGACAGTAATCCCACACTAAGTATGCACGCTACTTAAACGGGAGGACGCTCTTGTCCTGTCGGAAGCAGGCGTCGGTGAAATCTCAATTAGACGTAGGCCTAACCATTCCAAAGCGTTCCCCTTGGAGCAAGTTGGGAGGTGTTGTTCCCAGGGAGCTGCAGCGAGGATATGCTCTCTGCTGTCTCACGCACCTCATCCGGGAGCGGCAGTGCGTTGTGTTCACAGTTTATGCCAAACCTGTTATTCTCGATATCCACGCCGATATTTTCCCCCGCCGCTCCTTCGCTCTTTTCCATTCCCCTGTTCCACCCTGACTCCCTCCCTCCTTCCTGAGCCATCCTTCATGCAAATGAACTCCAAGTCACTGGGGCAAACTGCTGTTCACTGCGCTGCTTGACCGGCTATAAATCTGACTTCTGACAAGCCCCACTGCATTGTGTTCCACCCCCCCCCCCAGCTGTGCGGCCTCTCATCAACATGGCCTTCTGTTTCTCTGTATCTCTCTCTCTCCCTCACCCCAACCCTCACTCTCTCTCACCCCGACCCCCCCCACCCCCTGTTTGAGTGCTGTGGTTTATACGACCACAATGTGAATCAGGTCTTTCAGGGTCTAAACGGCTGTCCTCTGCCCTCTGCTTGGTATGGTCACACACAGGATGTCTGTTCTTCAGTGTAATGGCCGTGTGTGTTTGTGTTCTTTTGTATGGTTTTGCTTGCTCTTGTGTTCTAGTCCTACTACTAGATAAAAAACTAAGGGATATTTTTAGATATATCTCTTTCAGTCATGCATGTGCAAAGGGATCCTGGTATTCATGGTTATTGGAGAGCCGTGGTGCCATTCCAAACAACTACTAGTATTGTGTAAATGTCCCTCAGTAGCCTGCATCTCTATTGCTGCCAGATGTACAGATGCCACGTCTCTCTCTCTCTCTCACACACATATCACGCGCACACACACACACACATCACGCATGAACAAGCCTGCCGCGGGGCCAGGATGCCAGTGTTGACTAGCACACTGTACACCAACAAGCAGTGAACATGCAGACAGTGGCCCTGTTCTGTCCGGACATGGAGTCAGTGGGCTGTCCTGTGGAGACAGTGGGGTAGCCTGACTCGTTTTGGTGGCAGTGGTCAGTTCTGATTCAATACGTTGATGGGGTATTCCTGACTGGACGTGGAGGCAGTGGACTGTCCTGACTGGACATGGAGGCTGTGGGCTGTCGTGACTGGACGTGGAGGCAATGGGCTGTCCTGACTGGACGTGGAGGCAGTGGACTGTCCTGACTGGATGTGGAGGCAGTGGACTGTCCTGACTGGATGTGGAGGCAGTGGACTGTCCTGACTGGATGTGGCCTCAACTAGCTGACAACCCAGCTGAAATCTTAACTGAAATCCCAACTAAAATCCCCACCGTCCCCTGAATTACCTGCCAAAAGTAACTATTAGTGAGTGCAGACCTTCCTAAGCGAAAGTGAATCGTCAGTGAAGCTCAGGAACGTCCCGGTCTGCGCTCGACTGCCTGTGGCGCAGGCATGATCAGCCATGACGGTGAGCCGAGGGTTGCCCGCTGATCGCTCCACGCCACGCCGCTGCAACAACGGAGCGCGGTGGAGAGGACAGCGGGAGGAAAGGAGTGTGTGTAATTGATTCCAAACATCGCCCAAACCTGACAGAGTGTTTTTGTTCCACCCGCGGGAACCGTGGTGGATCCCACCTGAACACAGGAACAGGCGACACGTGTGACAGGCGTGGGTTTGGTCCGTTTCGAGAAGACGCGGTTCTTCTCCGGACAATGGATGCTTCTCCTCGTTGCCCGGCGTTCTCTGTCGAAGCCGTTCGCCACCCGGATGGTGTGTCAGTGTTGACACCCGAGTGTTGTCGTGGTTTCCTTAACATGTCGCATCCATGACCTAACCAACCATCTGGCATAGTTGGTTTGAGAAGGTGTAATTTTCTTTTCTTTTGGCTTCTCATGGGGCGAGTGATTGTAGTTATTAGCTAGTGTGTTTATTTGTAGGCGATTATGGTGGTCAGAGTTCAACATCCCAGGAACAGTGAGTTCTACATACATTTACGTAACCAGTGAGTGTGGTGACTCTCCTGGGCCAATGGTTGTGGTGAACAGGTCGAGGGAACACGGACCGCCAGAGTTTAGAAGAGGACGCCGTCATTGGGGCCCCTTGTGACAGTTGAATAAATACGCTGATGTGTTTGAACAGGCCCAATGTGTGAATCCAAGATCCATCTGTTTGTTTTTGCTGCGTAAAATGTTAAATGTGTCCTGGTGTTTGTCCTGGTGTTTGTCCTGGTGTTTGTCCTGGTGTTTGTCCTGGGGCACAGCCAGTTTACGGAAATTAATGGTGTTTTCTAGTTGTCAATTCTTTTCTGTATTGCAGTTTATTGGTGGCATGACATCAACGATTACTGGGGTTGAGATCAACACAATAATCAAGTGACTTTCCGCCGGCTAACGTCAATATAGCGTGAAATACACATGAACAATTCCAGGCAATTCCATTTCAAGTATTTATTTTTATAAAAACTTTACTTGGTCTGAATTTTGGAAGGGTTTTTCAGAGTAAATGAAAATACAAAAAAAAAAAATCTGAGCATTTTGTTGTATTGAATCTGAACCCAGAGTGTAGTTATCCGTTGCCAAAGCTCCCATGATGCATCAGAGCCCTCGGTTGTACACAGAATATGAAAGGATTCAAATGATTTGGAAGATGAAGGGATTTGGAATTCTTATGTAATGAAACAATGCAAGCTCCCTGGACCCAATGTACTGGCTATCTATGGTATCAAAAGTGCTGCTCATTACATTTTTTAATCTCCTCTTATAGGTCCACTACCTTTACTCAACCTCCGGGACCAGGAACAAGGCACCCACTGTGAAGTTATATGTTTGTGATTTGTCGACAACCACTTATTGTGTTTCCCTGTTGCCGCATTTGTGTAGGCAGTCACTAAACATACCCAAGGAAACGCTGTCCGCCCGCCGTAACTCGCGGCTGGACACCTTAATGCGCCTGGCTGTGTTTGGCCTGGCACATCTGCTTCGACCCCTGAGGGGTCTAGTGAAAAGAAAGGCAGAATCGGATGTCCCGAATCCTCACCATCAGCCACTGAACCTGTGACGGGGTAATGTTTACCCTCACATTCACGCCCCGCCTCTGCCACCTGATACGTTGTTTTTTCAGACGTGGCAAACTTGGGGCCTCGCCAAGCGCAAGTTGTTTCCGTTTTTTGTCACTTTTAACAGTATGCTCACGTCACCTGACTTGAGTCGCTGCAGAATTGTTGCTTGTATGCTTTTTATTAAAGGATTTTCATTTTATTATTAAATGAAACTCCACACCTGCCTCCATCACTTGCCTGGGGGAAGGTCATCCACACAAACATGTATTGTTGTCTTGTAACCGGGAATCTCAACTTGCTCTGGGGCATTTGCTTGGAAATGTTATAAAAGGCTAATACTGATGAACTGCAGCTTGTATTGCATTGTACTGGTGATTGATTATGCGTTCAGGGTGTGCTGCTCGGAAAGGCGGCAGAGTTACAGTTGCTATCAGGAAGGGCCCCTTTCATTTTGATTAGATTTTAAGGTCCCACAATATTGTGCAAAGACTAAGTGTCAGAGCACAGTTTTTTTCCCCCATAGGTCAGCCTTGTGTGCAGTGCCATCGTGACAGCTCTCATGAAATCGATTTTAGAGGATGGTTTTAGATCTCTTTCAACGGTGTGTACAGTTTTTGTATGGAGTGTGTAACTGTTGGTGTCATGTACGATACGTTGGAAGGGTTGTGGGCACTGAGGTCTCAACCTCTTGCCGATAGCCATTCTTGGGGTTAGATTGTCAGATGACATCATGCTCCGGGTTTTTTCTTTCAAATCGATTGAGATTAGAATCAATCGTAAGTGAGGTTGCTGAATTTCCTTTTGGGGGACAAGTTTGTCTTGCGTAGGTACTAAAAAGGCATACTGTACTTTCACACAACCACGGCCCTGCCCTGGTCTCCTGGGGGAGATTTATGTTCCAGTAGCCCAGGGAGGACTCTGCATCCACATGTCCTATCATGGCGAGAGCGCAACCCCCTCTTTATCACGTCTCCTTGCTTTTTTCCTGAATTATTGCCGTTGAGCAATTTCTAAAAAGGATTTAGCTGCCGACCCTAGCCCTCCAGAAGCTATCAGTACAATGGACCTTTTTGGATTAGTTCTATTGTCAGCTCCTTGCATACATTGGAACGTTGTTAATCCACTGCTCTTTTTTTCAATGGAGCGATGTACTGCTGTGTGCCGGATAATGTAATGCAATTAGTGTGATAAAAGAGGTATGTGATATGCATTAGCTGGTGTCCGGTTTCTGTTGTGCATCCCATGGTGCATTGCTTGTCTACTGCAAGAAAAAGATACGCTAGGTTACGTTTGTCTAGAAACAAGTTGCACTTTCTCCACTTTGTTTCTAAAAGTATAGAAATTAATTTCCATAGAAGCAAACACCTCCTTTTTGCACTGCAGCATTCGTTTCTTTATTGTTTTTAATAGGGGGGTTAGATGCGTATACACTAAACACTTATTCAAGCGCAGCCATATTTTGACTGGGATCTCTTCTAACCAGTAACCGTTACTTGTTGTGCCTGTCAATTTACCATTAATTGCAATTTTTTGATAACACCTAATAATACAGTTGGTTTAATGAGGGGGAACAAGCATGCAAAGCAAAAGTGCCTCACTGACACAACATCAAACAGAGAATTCAATTAAAATGACCTAACCCACCTCAATGTACTCTCACCATTAGGACTATGATACAGGAAGACAACATTCATACTGAAAGGCTTGAACAGGAAGTGTTATCGCTGACCTATATAAATTATTATCTGCTCCTGTAGTAATCGCTAGCTTTGTGTCCGGCCCAGATCATAAGTTAAAAACACAGAAACATGGACTAAGGATGTACACGTCATCAAAAGAATTCCAACTCAACATTGACTGCTACGCTATTGGCGCGTATGTTATTGTGCCTTCCACCCTATAAGCACAAGACGTCTTTATGGTCGAAAAGCTGTTGGAAATATCCTTCAAATAATGTCAATGCGTGGGCTGCACACATACATATACATTCATGTAGAAATATTGCATGAAGGGTGTCCTGGTAGCAATGACCTAAATTAATGTAGTGGAACTACTGCCAAAAATAATGCACACTTACCATTCAAACCGTACAAATAGTGAACACTCACCATACCGACGCTATAGCTGCAGGCACAGCAGCAAAATCACTGTGTTGTAAAATCTGTTGTCATAAATCTGCATCTTGAGAGATTCACAGCAACTCAAGACACACAAGCAAACCCCAATACTGGTGGGCTAACATGCTAATAAACCTTGTGCAGGCTAAAAATAAATTATAGTTGCTAATAAAATGTAGTTTAATGTGTGCCGCTTATATAATTTAGGAGAACTGCTTCAGGTCACTTAGTATCTAACACGGCAGGACAGAAGAGAAAGGACAGACTCAAACTAATTATGCAGTTAAACGTGCCCGACTTCAAATTTTCACACCTAAGTATGAGAGCATAAATAATAAGCACTGAGCCGTACAATAACTCTGTGAAAGTCCTGGGCACCCAAATTCCAGCAGAGTAGACTCATTATTCACTAGGATCTCCCATCAAAGCACATGTGTTCCTCAACCTTGGAATGTTGTCTTTCATACTTTATTCGGAAGGCGCAGTGGTTTCTTCACTGAAGAGAAGTTGGTGAGAGTTGAAGCAACCTCATGGACCGTACCTGATGAAGTATGCTCTGTGATTTCTTCCAACGTGGAATGTGTCTCGGGCCTCATGAGGAAGTTGGTCCAAGAGAAGCTAATGAATCAGAAGTTAATCTGAATTGTTAAGCTTTGTGAATGGCTAAAGTATTTGATTAGTTGTACAGTGTGAATTTACAGTATATAAATGATCATAATAATAAATATAGTCCTTCACTCTTTCAGTGTCACCACAAGGGGGCATGTGTCCCCCTAACCCCCTATTTCCCCTGGATTTTAGCCTGGCATGACTTTAACATGCAGGTGTCAGGTGGCTAAGGTGAAGGTAACTGTTCCACTTCAGTTTTTTGCTCTCAGCAGGGAAAGAGCCCTCAAGCTAATTGATATTCCTCTGGTATTTCCGCTTGACAAAGGCAGCCTTTCACAGAGCTGAGGCGGGAACAGCGAAGGTAGCACTGGTCCTTTCACTCGAAAAGTAAAGCACCCGTGACGTGGCTTTCAAAACACGCTTTTCGTACGTTGACCCTAGCGGTGCTTCGCCCTGTCCCGCTTTACGTCCATTCCTCGGTATCGAAGGCAACCCCGGCCTTCTCAGGCCTTCCTTCAACAACCAATCATTTGTATTTATAAAGCCCTTTTTCACATCAGCGCTTGTCAGATTGCTTTTACAAAACACCCAGCCTGAATCCCCATGGATCAAGCAACAACAGTGTTGAAACGCAGTGGCTAGGAGAACATCTATAAGGGGGCCAGAATTTTTGGAAGAAACATAGAGAGGGACTCTGCCTTGTTGTGCCGGGTGACAATTTAAGAGTAAAAGCTGTAATAATTAGTAAATGGATGTGGGCTGTGTCCAGAGTCTATAAAACCTAATCCAGGTCAGAAGCATGAGCAGATGGACAGAACAGGGACGACACGGTGAGTGGAGGCGGGTGGTGAATTGGCCAAGTGTATGGTCATGATCTGCAACACAACCAGGAGGTTTTCGGACAAGGACAGCAGGGAGTCTTTCCAGCCTGGTACTCCAGAGTTGCCCTCCTAAGGTTAAGCACAGCAGTAGACAAGGAAGAATTAGAGGGCGACCCAACTCTCCCAGCACCATGACACAGTACACACTCCCGGGGCTGGAATAGACGCGCTGTCTGAGGACTCGCGTTACGATCTGTGACGAACGGTTGAGGACATTGACCCGGGCCTCCTTCGTGGTGCTACTGGTCGCTTCATGACCGCGTGGTGAGCACATGGTTCTCTGGGAGCTGGGTGTAGTCTCTCCTCCCAACATGTCTGACCCCTATTTCTCAAGTAAACCACAAACCGACCGCAGTCACATCCTCGAACACGCACTGACTCGCGCGCAAGCTAACCACTTCCAACCCCCAGAGAAGTCGTGGTTCCAGAAAGCAAACATTGACCCCTGACCCCTACCCCTCTCCAATCGGGCACAAATTAGGCATGTCATGAAGACGTCACCCACACCCCTCCACCCCCATCCCACCTCCATTAGCAGGGGCTATCAGGGAGCTGTTTGCTCTTGCCGTGAGGGAGGGATATCCCTTCTTAATTTAGGGGATTGTAACTCTTGAACTTCTCTTCCACACACACACACACACACACAGAGACCACTCCAGCATGCACACACAGACAAAAACACGCGCACACACACCGTCCTCCCGGCGCTTCCCATCCGATGGGACAGTGATGACATTAACAGCTTCCTGTTCCCAATGACCCTTGGAACAGTTTCCAGTTCATACTGTTCTGCTAGTTGTTTACAGTCTTCACCCGTTTTGTCTTCTCTTTGTTTCCGGTCCATCCATTTCTTCTTCTATACATTTCCAGTTTCTGCCCATTTTAATTTCTTGTATTTTATTTTCCTCTCATGTCTTTTTATTTTGTAGCCCAATTAGAAATATAACAACTCTATACAAAAGCAACAGGAATCCGGTTTTACAAGGGGTGATTATGTAATCAGGTTAACATGAACCCAGATCTGAGATCTCAGACCCTGGCTAGCCACTAGCAGAGCTTATCCACTTATCAAAAAGCCAGAAGAATGTCTATTTCCAAACACATTGTTGTATTTTCACTCATCACAGTCTGGAGACCCTTTCAAGGAATAGTCTGACACATTTCCTAGCCATGTAAGCAGTCTATATACAGGGTATGACAAAAATAGTGTGCTTTAGTTGTTGCACAAAACCAATTCCAGTCATCAGCGATTATGTCTTGTTTTTTTTGTTTTTTAAATTGACTGTTAAGCTCATCAAAGTAGCTTCTAGATGACTTGAACATTCGCGTGAAACATTCTGGGCCTCGTGATTTCAATGGATGAGTGAACGTCAAACCCTGGAAGGCTGTCTGACCTTGTTCACAGAGTTCTAGCGCAGTAGGGAAAACCACCGTGCATCGCTTTGTAATTCGGGTAATTTTTGCGTGGGCCTTAGACGTGACTCACGGCTGCCTGCATATCCGCCGGCAACTGGCGTGGCAGACCGCAGTAGAGCAGTGCGATGTGGGTAGCAGGGAGATTGAGCACATACGTGTTGACATTTGACTCTGGGGCCTTGGGTGCTGTTGCAGGAGATAAGCATGCGTGTCAGGTGGAGATGGACAGATCCATAGGCTGGGTCTGTGCTTGGGTCCGAAGTCGTTCGGCAGACACAAAATGGTTCCGCAGATCTGGGAACAGGATCCAAACCACTACAAAGCAGAATTCCAGCCTCTGTTTTGGTGACAATAAGAGTTACGTAGCCCCTTTCCAGTGTATCGACAGAGCCATGGCCGACATGGTATCAGTCATAAGTGTAACCATGCTTTGTGGCGCTGTTTCTTTGCATTTAACTTAATAGAGAAAATCCAAGAAGTAATCATGAAGTATAACCGTTGAACTAAACTCACAAGGCATTTGTAACGTGCCTTCTTCATCAGTCATTAATTAAAAGGTCAAAAAAAGGACGTAGCGACCCCATATCCACCTCTCAATGCCTATGTGAAGTCTAAGGATGGAAGTTTGCCGTTCGTGTTTTTATTTTCTCCTTCTCTCCTCTTAAGTCGTGACCCCTTCTAAGCCTTCCTGTGTTTCTGATTTGCAGGGAGAAGGCCAGCATCCCGCTGAGCACACTACAGACCTTGAGGAGCCATTACCCATAATACACCCAGCTGGACACCGGTATGTTCTGCTGCGTGCTCCTCTGTCGCTGCGGTACAGTGTGTATGCAAACATGTGAACACACACACACACACATTTTCTTTTTATCCTCTTTCTGTCTAACACACCAAAGCAAATCCGCAGGGATATTGAGGTGCTCTGATAAAATGCCCCAGCATTCCTTAATGTCCTACTATCAGAACACTGTAGCTAGTTTATTGGATACACAGCGCCGTTTAGGAATCTATATCACTTCTCCGGTGAGTCAGATGGCTTGCTATGTAAAGCCGTTATACAGGGCACTGAGGCGTTCAGATACAATTTGATGGAATGTTCGAATGGGCAAAACAAGTGACCTAAGGACTTATGAGCATGGCTTGATTTTCAGTAGTAGAGGCACCTGATTTAGAAATGCCAACCCTCCTGAGTCATCCGGTCAGCGGCAGACCTGTTGGTGAAAACCGTAGTTGTTGAAGCATCTAGTAAAGAACCACTAGGACAGCGATGTGCGAAACGTGTGTTATCACCAACTCACTGCCTGGTCTGACGGACCTCCACTCGGTATGTTATCACCAACTCACTGCCTGGTCTGACGGACCTCCACTCGGTATTTTATCACCAACTCACTGCCTGGTCTGACGGACCTCCACTCGGTATGTTATCACCAACTCACTGCCTGGTCTGACGGACCTCCACTCGGTATGTTATCACCAACTCACTGCCTGGTCTGACGGACCTCCACTCGGTATGTTATCACCAACTCACTGCCATTTCATGTTTGTCAGGATTGGTGGCCATACAAATTCACGCTGTGCAGGAGGCTGAGGCCTCCAGACCCGGTACAGGATGGGTGTATTTAATGAACAGGATTCTGTTCACCCCCCTCCATCACCCCGTTCTGTAACTCACTCTGTCACTCTACAGTGGGGTGGGTTTTCATTGCCGCCAGGGATTATTATTTTTTGTGTGTGGACAATCCCCACAATTTACGTTTAGAATCGTTTTCCCCTATTGATCTGACAGTTGTACTCGGTCTCAACCCGGGTTATAATTCCCAGGTGTTTATTGCAGTTTGAGAACGTCCCCCCCCCTCCTCTCCAGCTGACGGAAAGGGAGAGGAAGTGTGTAGCAGGGAGGAAGAGATAGAAGTGCGTAATCACAGTGTAATCCTGTCACAAGTCTTACTCTGAACACATTAGGAAACAGCCGTAACCAATGGTGCTGCCTCGTTGGTTACGCTGACTGGAGGCTTGTGGGACGAATGTGTTGAGGGAAACACCCCATAATAACTAAGGCTTGTGACATAGTACGTCTACTCTCTCCAGATACCGAGCCAGTTTGAGAGAGGTTGTTGTGGGCCGAAAGGTTTCCTTTTCGCTCGACTTTTAACCGGGCCCTTTGAAGACGACTGATCTTGCAGTAGGAATCGTTGTGGTTAGGATCATTTGGGGTTAAAACGTTGTGGAACGTTTTCAGATTAAAACCCACAGACATTTCTCCGGAAAGGGAGTCTGAAAAACCAGTGTGTACAGTTTGGGGTTTGACCAACGTGGTTCCATTTGGATATTTTGAATAAGTGGTGGTAGATGTGGCAGCCTCTGGAAGATTGGTGTTGTGGCTAGTGATGCAAACCTGAACATAGAAACCTGGCTAGAGTGTGGTAACTAAAGATATTATGCAGATTTATCAACACCAGTGTCCTGGCTACATTTTCAATCTGGCCGTCACATTACCATGTTATAGGACATGTGATGATACCATGTTATATTACCATGTAATATGGCATGTTACATGTTAAGTGGCTCATACTTTCCCTGCTCCTTCTTAACCACATACTATAGGCCCTTGTATGTATAAATGTATAGTTAGTTACTTAGTTACATTAAGGGAAATATATCTGTACAACATGTAGAAAAGAAGTACAGTCTACAGCAATGGGTTTATAGTATTTTCTCCAGACACTAGTGGTTTTGACAGTTTACAGTATTCCTACATAAACGAGACGCCAACACACGTGTTCTTTGTAAAGCTGGCAGCCATGCTCCCTTTTCACGGTGAGTGTGACTGAGGCTCATGTGGAACGATCGTTCTGTTCAAAACGCTTAAAACATTATCCGGTCAAAAAAACGAACTTTCCACAGTCCTGTTGATGCTTATTCATTGGAAACAGAGAAGGGTGCTGAAATCATCTGGGAGATATTTTAGAAGGTGTGTTTTGCCTGAACGATGCTCACGCTTCAGGGTTAAGGGCTTTCGAGGAGGGGTGTGTGTGGTTGTGTTAGGGAGGAGGTGGGCTGTGAGGTTCGGTAGAAGCACAGGAAGTGGAGTCCCATTGCCGGGTTGCAGGCTAACATTCAGAACACCTCGTAAATCTCACCTGGTGCACCAAGGCTGTTGCTGACATGTCCTGCAGTGTTCGCACACACACACACACATACGCATATCACACGTCCTATAATACATTCACCCAGGGTAGTCTGGGATACAGATATGTGCTCATTGTTCGGCCTGAATGAAGCCAAAGCAGCTGACTTTTCCAGAGGGTGTGTTGGAACACATCCCACAGAACACATCATAAAGGCTGACGTTGAGCAGACATCTATGCACCGCTCAAATGGCAGCGGGAACTTGCGTCTCACATTGGATTCACCCTTTGGATTCACCCTTTGGACTGTCTGCAAATGTACAGACATATACGTGTCGCCCCGGCAACTAGGATAGGTCGTTGGCCAATAGAAACTCCCGCCGTGGGTCGTTCTGAACTGCTCCAGAGAGACCGGTTTTTCGAGGGCAACGTGGCCCTGACAAGGCTGACGTGGTTACATGGTCGTCATCGCTTCACTCAGAAATGCTGCCTTCTAACGAGAAGATGGCACACTGGTGTTCTGGGTTTGTAATGGAATTGGGTCACCTGGGTTGTATAGGCCACATCGGGATAATTCAACAGAAATAACACTAAATTCCTCCAGCCTGACAATTACAAACGTGGTGTTGTTCTGATGCCTTGGATGCTAGTTTGTTGGCCCCGATGTTGACTAGGACACTATATAGAACATACGGCCTCAGTGAACTGCTGCAAAGCCGGTCACCTTTCCTTATCTTCCTGCTCAGCGAGGGTGTGTGTGTGTGTGTCTGTCTGCTCTCTTTTGCTCCAAGCCTGCTTTCCTCACATGTATGCTCATCATGGGGCTAAAATAGCTGAATAAGGTGTGTTTGAAAGGAAGCCGGATGTCCAGCCTGCCGGCACAGTGTCAGGATGACCAGGGATATTTCAGATGGGGCGCGGCTAGCTGCCTGACCAGGCCCTCAGCCTCACTGATAAACGGGTCCAACAGAAGTAGCACTATCACCTGCATGTTGACACGGGTACCGTTCCCTTATCTCTGGCAGAATTCAGGCGGTGTGCACTAGCCTACAGGCGACCCCAGCCTTCTGTTTCACCGCTGGCTACTGGAGACCCAGACCACCGCACTGCTCCAGTTGTCACCAGCCGTCCCTAATACACACACAGCACCTGCAGCACCGACCCTGAGCAAATGCTCTTTATAAGATGCCTTGTTAGGGGTCTTTAGCTTCTACAGCTCAGTCCACCCCATGGATCCCAGTAGGTCTCCGGGGCCTGTAGGTACAGTGTGGTCCTCGCCAGTGGACTTTGTATGTTTGCTGTCATTTGTGTTGTTGTAAAAAACTGTTTCCATGGTCCGAGTCGGCACACGTGCAAGCATGTACACACACACACACACGCATACGCCACCTTGGACGCAGAGTACAGTGTGCCAGAGTTATTCCAGCCACTCCCCTCTCCTCACGCCTTTCCACATTCCCACACAGAACACACACTGGGGTGTGAAGGCTTTCAAAGTGATGTCAGGACAAATCCACCAAACCCACACATGTCCGCACTCTCGCACAGTCACACACGCCCATGCACACACTTGCTCACATTCAGAACAGTAAACACTCAAACCACACACATACACACAACTGAATTCCTGTCCCCACACAAACAACACCCTGACAACCGCACATAAAGGAAAGGGACAAGCTCAATCAGTAAACTACTATGGTTCCTCAGAATCAGTACAGTAATATGGCCCCTCCCTCTCTGTCAGTACCGTACTGTATATGGCCCCTCCCTCTCTGTCAGTACCGTACTGTATATGGCCCCTCCTCTCCTAGTCAGTACCATACTGTCTTTGGCCCCTCACTCTCTGTCAGTACCGTACTGTATATGGCCCCTCCCTCTCTAACAGTACCGTACTGTATATGGCCCCTCCCTCTCTGTCAGTACCGTACTGTATATGGCCCCTCCCTCTCTGTCAGTACCGCACTGTATATGGCCCCTCCTCTCCTTGTCAGTACTGTACTGTATATGGCCCCTCCCTCTCTGTCATTACTGTACTGTATATGGTCCCTCCCTCTCTGTCAGTACCGTGCTGTATATGGCCCCTTCTCTCCTAGTCAGTACCGTACTGTATTTGGCCCCTCCTCTCCTAGTCAGTACCGTACTGTATTTGGCCCCTCCTCTCCTTGTCAGTACTGTTCTGTCTATGGTCTCTCCCTCTGTGTCAGTACCGTACTGTATAAAGTTCCTCACCCTGGCCAGTACTGTACTGTATGTGGCCAAGGCTGCAGTAGTGTTGTATGTGTGTGTGTACGTGTATGTACAGTAAACATCAGAGTGAAGCCGAACAGTGCTTGATGACTAATTGTGTCGTTACGCCACAGAGTGTAACTTCAGTAGGAAGTGTAGCGTTAGCGGCTAGCGGGTCGGGTCTCCCTTTCACAGCTCGTTGATTGTGCCTGCCTGGGCGATATGCCAGCCTGCAATTAGAAGTGATTTCCGGGTAAACAGACCGAGGCTAGCTGTGTGTCTAGTTTGGGCTGCATCCACGCATCGTTGCCGAGAGAACTCACTCCACACCTCGTGTCGAGTAAGCATTCATTACGCCCATGCATCGCTAATATGGAAGATTGAATGTATTAGTGGGGAAACTGACAACGTCTACAAACTGCAACATTGTGTGTGTGTGGGCGTGAATGTGCATTTGTGGGGTTATATATTTATATGTATTTGCATGTGAAGCTTGTGTGTGTTTTTAATGGGTCTCCCAACCCGTCTGTCCTCCTCCGATGGCGGGATGTTCAATGCCTTGACAGTTCTCCTCTACACCTCCTGCTTTGTTCCGTCTTCCCTCACATGGTCTCCAGCATCCCACATTGACAAAACACTGCTTTTCTGCATCCAAATTCCTGTTCACTGAGATAGCTGACCTTGAAAGTTTTAGTGTGTGTGTGTGTGGGTGGGGGGGAGAAAGGGTGCGTATATGTTCATGTTGTGTTTTGCTATTTACAGTCTGTTGTACCATCGAATGTGACAGACTGTAAATATTCCCACCTTGCTTTTTAATACCAAAATGTGCAACCTTACAGGAAAACACGTGTTTTTTTAACCAACCTACCTTTGAGGGAAATAATGACATCTTTGTTACACTGCCAGGAAAGGGTTTTGCAGCTTTTCTCCAGACATACAAAGAAGGAAACCAGAATGTTTTGGGGAGAGTCTGCTTTGACCAGATGGCCAGCTGTGTTACAGTATTAACTTGGGTGACTGCTGAGTGTTAATGACATCACTCTCAGACATGCTCAGCAGTTATTGCATCTAATGATTTTTCTATCAAACAGCTCTTGAATGAGTGTGTTGTCTGGCCATTGTCTTATCCTTAAGGCTGTGAGTGTCTGAAGAGGGGTCTAGAAGAGTGTGGACCAGGAGAGACACTGTAAAGACAGATCTTGTGTCTGTACTGGGCCAATAACCCGACATATTCATTTATTTAACAGTAATTTAAGCAGGTAAGTCGCTTGAGAACCTATTTTCAATGGCAACATGACCAACGACATTCCAATTCAAGACCGGACAATACACTAAACAACATGCAGTAAGACAACAGTAAAACCACAACAGAGAAATACATTCAGATGAATAATGTGGGGCACAAATGGGGACTAGGTCAGGATATGAGGTGAATGTAAATCTTAAGGGACTATTTCAACTCATTTGAGTTGTTGCCAGAAGTGTGCTGAAGAAAGAATTGTTGTCAGAACGCTCATGTGGAAATGTCCAATGGGGGTGAATACATTTGAGAGCCATTTTATCACCCAGAGCATGTGAAATAAAGCCTAATTACCATACCAGTTTGTAAGAAATTAGATATAAAATTATATGAATTTGATAAATGTTGCACCATTTTTCGCCACGGCCCTTGTGGGCACATTGAACCCCAGCCTTGTGGGAACATTGAACCCCAGCCTTGTGGGCACATGGAACCCCAGCCTTGTGGGCACATGGAACCCCAGCCTTGTGGGCACATTGAACCCCAGCCTTGTGGGCACATTGAACCCCAGCCTTGTGGGCACATTGAACCCCAGCCTTGTGGGCACATTGAACCCCAGCCTTGTGGGCACATTGAACCCCAGCCTTGTGGGCACATTGAACCCCAGCCTTGTGGGCACATGGAACCCCAGCCTTGTGGGCACATTGAATCCCAGCCTTGTTGGGACATTGAACACCAGCCATTTGGACCAAAGTGAGTGCAAGTAACTGAGCCAGGTTCTTTGCTTCCCGTGCTGATGGGATCAGTGCTGAGAGACTGTATCACGACTGTTAGTGTATATCTGTTTAATCAGCTAATTACTCTGATTACACACTGTTCTCCAGAGACGTGGCTACATGGAGAGTCACTGGGCTGTCTCTCCATTCTTTCTCTCTCTCCCATCCCTCCTCCTCATCCATCCTCCTCCTCACCCCTCCCTCTTCATCCCTCCCTCCATTTCCGCGACTCTATCTGTCTAGTTTTCTGGCTGCCTGTCACTATCCTCTCCCTCTATCTGGCTTGTTCACCATCTATCTTTTCCCTTTTCCATCTTCTACGATCTCGGCCCCCATTTTGTGATTTTCTCCTCCCCTCTCATTTGTCGTCTCCGTCCTCTCTGTCTCCTACCCTCCTCCTCTCTGTCTCCTACCCTCCTCCTCTCTGTCTCCTACCCTCCTCCTCTCTGTCTCCTACCCTCCTCCTCTCTGTCTCCTACCCTCCTCCTCTCTGTCTCCTACCCTCCTCCTCTCTGTCTCCT
>JACXGK010008482.1:6287-22509 GCA_016801125.1 Novumbra hubbsi | reverse complement strand
CCCCCCCCCCCCCCCCCCCCCCCCCCCCCCCCACCAACCACCCACCCCCTGCCAGTCAGACTCATGAAAGGTGCTTCATAAATTTGTAAACCTAGAAGCCCCAGCAGCTTTCCCGCAAGAGCTTATTTTTTCATCCCGGAGTCTTAATGATGAAACGGACTGGAGGGCAAACTTCCCCTCACAGAGTCTTCTTTATGAGGCACATGCACACCTGCAGAGGACTAATAGCGTTCGACCTGGGTTCAAGCACCATTCAAGACCGCTCAAATTCTTTGGGCCGTATTGGCTCCACTGGGCCAGGCAAGCCTAATCAAGCCCTGTAAAGTATTTCTACAGCAGAGCCCTGTAGTAAAACAATAAAAACACATGCAAAATGGACATAAAACACTATGAAAAACAATCCACTCACGATTTGCAATAAATATCATTTATAAGAACTTTTGAATGTCTTATAGACAATGAAACATTTAATCTAGCACTATAATATTCAAAATCAGTTTTACCCTGAATAGGTCACAGGTATCTCTAGCACTATCCAGTCTTAAGAACGAGTTGGTGACAGCAAATTGTCTCTGTTAAATAGTCAGGACGTTCATGATGGATTTATATATAAACATCAACCAATGCCTGGCCCTTCTAGATGTCAGAGACTCCCAGCCAACTAAAGCATATTACAGACAGCGGTGGAATGCAAAAATTTACATCTGTGATAAACCCCAAGGCTGAATGACTGCATCCAGAGGCTTGATTACAGAAGCTGAGGCACGTGTACATAAATAGTACATCACTATAATCTAGTAACGACATAAAAGTGGCTTGCTCAATATATTCTCTAACCCACTTGGACACACAACTGATTTATTCCTCAAAAAAAAGAAGTATAAATGTTCATCTTTTCCCCAATATGTATTTTATAGATTTTAGTCTATAGGAATCCCAAGGTATTTGAACGTAGCAACAAGTTCTAAAATGCACACTGCTCAATTGAGAACAGGATTACGTAAATGGGAACCAAAATCACCAACCGATTGAGGGCTGGATTCAAATTCACACCAAAAATAGAATTAAATAATTAAAATCACACTTCTGTACGCACTCCCGACAATGTCTGGGCATGGTCCCGATGAGACAGCGAATGCAAAAATAGGGCAATGACTGCTGATGTGTAGTGGAAATTCACATCTTGCCATGTATTGTTTCTGTCACTACACAATCACTCAACGTAGACATCATAATGTAGGCTCCTTCTATATTGGTGGGCTTTGGTATTAGCTGGGTTAAGTTTAGGCCAACACAGAAGTCATTCATTGCATCCAGGTCTGCTGTCGGACCCTTAGGGGAAGTAGTCTGAGAGGTCAACGTCTCAGCTAAAGTGGCACCTATATCCCACATAAGGGACCTAATTCACTCCACGAAACACTCCATGTATATTACACAAGTTTGTTTTCCAATGCGTTTGAAATGTTAAGCCAAAATTCTAAATGTTAAATTAATATGACGCGACCTTCTCTGTTCGTTCTGAATTGAGTCATTGTACTCTATCAGGAAAAGGGTTATGAATGCATCATGACTCTTGTCTTGTTTAAATGAGCTGATTCACAAATGAGTCACTGGATCCATCACTACAGACATAGTGTGAATGTGTCTACAGTGGCTCGTTCTCAGTTCCACACACATCAATTCCACACCTGCATGAATCCTCTGTCCCTGCCGCCTTCACAAAATGCATGGGTGAAGACCTCTGGTGGGAGACACTTCAGCCTGTGGTTACTGAAGGCCAACCGAGATGGAGAAAAACCCGAAAGGAGCCATGTAAGAGATGGCTCCCATTTGGTACGCTCTTTACACTATAGTGAGCTACTTTTTATATGGTATACCACTTTTAATATAGTACAGTCATTTCGATTTGGCATACTAACTTTGACCAAAACTGGGAATAGTATGCTATTGGGTACACATGAATAGTGTTTACTTTTCCCTGAGAGCCTGATGATCATAAATCAAGTTAGAGACAGTTCTGACACCTCTCAGAATATGACTTCATCTGTAAAGCATCAGTAACCAACTACCAGAGCAACATAATTGATTGACTGAACGATTCCCACTCAAGATGAACACTCACTTGTCTTCTCAAAATTTCTCCACCACAACCTCCCCAACACAACGCAATAAGAAATGCTTTGAAAAAATATCATAGCACTAAGACTCACAAAAGTACTTGCCAACAGTTAAGCAAGTAGTTCTAAAGTGAGAACAAAATGTTTGTCCAGTGGCATTTTGTGCTTCAGGAGGCGATCACATAATTGATCACGTTCATATCAACGTTGCACCAGAGGTCTTTGGCGATCCAGACGGTTTAAAAGGGTTCACACGGTTTTACCATCACTTAGAAGTTGTGTGTTAACAATCCTTCACCAATTTCCCTGACAGTCTGGGGAGAAGCACTTTGGCCAATAGCTCCAGCATGCAGCAGTTACGAACACACACCAGACACATATGCACGCACACACACACTTATCTATGAATCTCAGCCTGGTAATGTAACTCAAGGCTGCGAAGAATAAATAAAATGCTCAGCCAAACCCAAAGAATGAGAGAGTGAACAGGAGAGAAACCGAGAACAGAAGGTAGGGAAAAGACATCTTGGCACACAGTGAAAAGAGTTGTCATGCCCCACAAGGTAACTGACAGCACAAGCATCTCAACCAAGAAAAGGACTGATTACAAGGTTGTAATGGAGGAACGGATCACGCAGTCGTTTTGCAGTCAAGGTCGGGATCTCACATAATATCTTGACGGGACAGAGGTGTAAATGAAACAAGTCAAGTTTGAGGCTCATAATTTCACACAGATTTAGCAATGAGACCCCCCTTTTGCCGCTTCTCCACACAGCCTGCTCTACTTCTGACTTAAGTGCTGTGGTAAAACACAAAAGAAACACTCACGCTACATGAAAATCGAAGAAAAATTTAGCTTCGACCCCCATTTCTGCAGAAACAGAAGTAGCCAGTCCAAACCCACCGGGCGCCGGACCTCCCCGCAGGCTGCTACTCAGCCTGGGAAAGGAGGCGGGACAGGGAGATACTGACCGGTAGCGACAGCCTTTCCTGTCGTGCATGTCAATAACCCTCAGTCAGTGGGCGTGCACAAGACAATGGGACCCGTTTAGGAAGGTGACCCAGAGGTCTGGGTAGAACACACCAGGCATGGACCCAGTCGGGTAGCGAAGTAGGGATGAACAGTGGGAGGTTCTGTTGAGTCATGGTATTTGGAACAGCAGTGGTGTTAACCGACCCACTGTTGGGATGCTGTGTCGTTGGGATGCCTCCCAAACTACCAGCGGGGAATTACAGAAATAGCTGATTAGCCTTTTCAAACTAACTTTCTCTCTCTCCAAAACAACAGATGGCTCACAGCCATCTCCGGCCTCACCTCACAGCCATCTCCGGCCTCACCTCACAGCCATCTCAAGGCCTCACCTCACAGCCATCTCAAGGCCTCACCTCACAGTTATCTCAAGGCCTCAACTCACAGCCATCTCAAGGCCTCACCTCACAGCCATCTCAAAGCCTCACCTCACAGCCATCTCAAAGCCTCACCTCACAGCCATCTCAAGGCCTCACCTCACAGCCATCTCAAGGCCTCACCTCACAGCCATCTCAAGGCCTCACCTCACAGCCAACTCCGGCCTCACCTTAGAGCCATCTCCGGCCTCACCTCACAGCCAACTCAAAGACCTCACCTCACAGCCATCTCAAGGCCTCACCTTACAGCCATCTCTGGAAGATATTTTGCTAACCTTCTGCAACTGTTTAAAGTAAACATTTCCAGCTCAGACGAAATGGCAGAGAAGTCCTTTTCAATCCCACAAAGCCTCTCTCTGTGCTAATCAACGGGCCAGTAAATAAAACAACCCACACCGTCTCCGACTTTGTCCGACTTTCACTGCCACGGGTTCACAGGAAAAGCGGACCCATTCCTCCTGGAAATGAAGGGTAGTCGAGGGGGAATAGCGTACGCCAAGTGGACACAGCGCACACGCGTTCCAAATCCCGCACTACTCACCCTCTCTGTTGGTGTGTCACGTGGGCCGTGGAGTGCCAGGCGAGAGGTGGCCAGACTCCCGGAGCAAAGGCCCCCTGGTGTTCCAACAGGCTTGAGGGGGTGGGGGGAGGACTTAGGCCAATTCAAACTTCATGGGATCCAGCTGTGCAGCCACACACACGCGTGCGGAGGGTGATGCCGCCCGGCGAGCCCCGGTGTATCCGTCGGCCACAACGGCGCTCGGCACCGCGGATCGTAACCGCGGACTGACCTTCCGTGCGCACTGATTGGCTCACTGGTCGGACCGGGTTTTCATTCCGTGTCGCATTGGAGAGCCGATGTGTTGTTCAGACCGTCGTGGGAATGTATACATATCCTGTCCCTCACGAGCCACGTTCATGTGCATAACCGCAGATGTTATCACGGGCAGATGGCTCCTGAGAAATAATCTGGATTTGCCTGCGATGCCAAGAGAGACAATGAGCAAACCCCCCCTATAAAGACACAGAGAGACACTATTCTTCACAGGGCGCCACATGAAAGGAGCAACTTAATGCATCTTATTACAAATGGGTCCCAGAAATGTGTTGGGATCATCCACGTCGAGAGCCAGCGGCGCAATTTCACAGTGACGCTTCCTTCTGCACCTAATGGAAGCAATGTGTTCACTCAACACTCACTTCATTTGTGTTTTGAAAAACGCATCCCAGGGAGACATTTACTCCTTCCCCTGCTGGAAACCCGCCCATGTTAACGAGCTGTTTAATGAATCTGTTTCTCACGGCTTGGTAAACTGGAACACCACGGTGACCACAGTCAGTGACCCAACTGGGTCAGCGAGAGGCCACAGGGACCGACAGCACCGCCCGAGACACAACGGACGTCTCTACAGGACAAAGTTTAAAGTAAAATAAATGTTGATATGAAGATGAGGTTGCAAAATGGCAAAGCATCATGAGATGTTAACGGTGGGTAGAGAGGGATAAGGACAGATGGATGAGAGAACAGAGGGATGAAAGGGAAGGGAGGATGAGAGAAGGATGTTAGAGTTAAAACATTTAAATACATTGTTCGATCGATTGTTCAAACGGCTGGAGGGATGGAGGGAGGGAGGAAGGGGGAGAGAGATGGGGAGAGAGAGGTGTAGTAATCTCTAGTATATGTGCAGTAATGTGTAGTGATGTGAGGTAATGTGTAGTATATGTGTAGTAATGTGTATCATATGTGTAATCATGTTTAGTATATGTGTAGTAATGTTTAGTATATGTGTAGTAATGTGCAGTATATGTGTAGTAATGTTTAGTATATGTATAGTAATGTGGAGTATATGTGTAGTAATGTGTAGTATATGTGTAGTAATGTGCAGTATATGTGTAGTAATGTGCATTATATGTGTAGTAATGTGCAGTATATGTGTAGTAATGTGCAGTATAAGTGTAGTATATGCACTCCACGAGACATCTGTATTCCCTGTATAGTACACTACTTTAATTCAGGACCCTTCAAAACACACAAACAAATACACAGTAGAAAATACCTTGGCCACTGCACAGTCCAAGACACACGCCATTAAAATGAAATATGACTCAGATGTGCAAAATGTTGTACTGGCCTGTCTTCTCTCTGGGCAAACGTACAGACAACATATCTTCATATGAGCCAGTTCATTACAGCGAGAAGATTATACTCGGCTACGAGGAAGTTTATTTTCTTATGTGAATATTATTGCTGGAATTGTTTTGTGTAGGTTGACACACAATGTTACACAAAGCCTAGAATGAAGCCTAGAATAATGTTGAAAACCCCTTATCATTAGCCCATGACTGAAATCATTGGCCCGTCTTTAAAATCATTAGCCAATTAATAGGATCATTATCCCATGTCTCAAATAATTACCCCCGTCTGAAATCCTTATCCTATGTCAGAAATAATTAGCCCTTGTCTAAAATCATTAGCCCATGTCTGAAATCATTAGCCCCTGTCTGAAATGATTAGCCGCTGTCTGAAATCATTAGCCGCTGTCTGAAATCATTAGCCCATGTCTTAAATCAAATTGTCTGCTTCGTCTGTGGAGAACAGCTCACCCCAGCCCGTGTATCCATTGACTAGGTTCAGCCAAAATGACTCCAGTGTTTCACAGGAAACTCATTCCGTAGCGTCAGATGACGCGGCCTGCCAGGAGGAGTGGGATGAAACCGACACCAGAAATGGGTTGAGGAATTGGAGAGGACCTCAAGGTCAAACCAATGACACCAGATCCTCCAGGACTGTGGGGAAAGTACTGCTTGATACAAAAATGGTTTAATAAATCAACACGGGCCTGCCACCGTGTGCAGACCATTGATGTCATTTACAATATTAGCAACAAGAAAGATGGAGCTGTAAATGTCTGCGGGCTATTTAACAAACTATAGTGATTTACAGCAGCAAGTGCTTACTATTTCCTTTTCTTCTTGCTTGTACTGGTCGTCCCCTAGACACTGCCTAACAACCCAGAGGAGTGCACAGTACTTAGAGGAGTGCACAGTACCCAGGGGAGTGCACAGTTCCCAGAGGAGTGCACAGTACCCAGAGAAGTGCACAGTACACAAAAGAGTGCACAGTACACAAAGGAGTGCACATTACATAGAGGAGTGCACAGTACCCAGCGGAGTGCACAGTACACAAAGGAGAGTACAGTACTTAGAGGAGTGCACAGTACTTAGAGGAGTGCACAGTACCCAGAGGAGTGCACAGTACACAAAGGAGAGTACAGTACTTAGAGGAGTGCACAGTACTTAGAGGAGTGCACAGTACCCAGAGGAGTGCACAGTACCCAGAGAGGTGCACAGTACCTCTCCCTGTAGAGAGTGAACAGGCTTCTTTCATCACCTTTCCAGAGGTTTGAAGTGACATTGCCACACTGCGTGTTTCATCTATGAGAGTAGTCCACTAATGCCTGACGTGACTTTCACAGTATTTCAGATTGTCTTTAAACATAATGTTGTCAGTATCCTAGTGCATGACATGGAACTACTAAAATCCTAAAAGCCAAATTTCTTTCACAGGTTATTGGTCTCATATGAGATTCAAAGCAAAATGCTCACATGATGTCCAGAGAAGTCTGAATACATTTCCAAGTAAGATCATTTCCTTATGGACACGTATCGCCACTTGAAATGTGTAAAGCTAATCAAATTCTCATGGCATCCAGACATGGGTTCAAAAAGTATTAAAAGTCTGTCAGACACTATTGTCTGAGCCTGCCTGGCACCCTTAAAGGATGGCCCTGGACCTCGTCACAGCTCCAAAAGATCCATCGCAACTGGAAAGCTCAGGCAAGGCCGGCAAAATCATTTGAATTGATTCGAAAAGTATTTGATCTCGGGACTGAAGATGGCATCTGCTTTTCCTTGCACTATCTTCTAAATTACAGTGCCGGAGCAACCTGTGTCTTCATCCTAAAACAACACCAGCGAGGGCAGGACCTCAATGTCGGGCCTCTTCTCCAGTCATATCCCCGTCATCCTAATGGGAACCTGCTGTCGGTACAACACGTTCAAAGACAAGCCTGCAGGGGAGGATGTATCCCTTAAGGGGAGAGGACATTAGAATGAGAGGCAGAAGAGGAGGGGGACAAGGCGGAGGAAGAGGAGGAGGTGTCGGGGGACGGGAATGTGCAGGTGTGATCTAACGCGCCGTCGCCCCCATCTTACCGCGGTGGCCCAGGACATCCCAAAATAGAAGGGAGAGAAAGCACACATTCCACCAAAACCTCTCCCAGTCCAAGTCCAAATGGAGCCGTTGAGAGAACGCGTCGGCCACAAAGGCGCTTTGATCACCGTCGCCCCCTCATTGGCCCCCGCACTCCTCACCGCCCCTTCCTGCCCAGCCGCGTGCCTCACTATCAAACACCTTCCCTGTGTAGCTAAACCAACAGATAAAAGCAGGATTACTCATGTGAGGAACCCGGTTGAACGCTCCCTCCCCTGGCTGGCAACCGCCACATCAAACGGGGGGAAAAGGGTCTGGGGAACATGGGGGCGGGGGGAACCGAGATAGTCAGGTTCTACATAATGAGTCTCTTTGTGACCTTCAAGCAAAGCTACTTGCTCTATAATAAGTGGGTGGTTTGACCCCGAAAAAAACGAGTCTGTGTCCTTTTCTGAGCTGGTGGAGCCAAGGAGGCTGAAACTACTACTACTACTACCACTACTATGCTATGACGTTTGTTAGAAGGTTTAATGTTTTGACAGGAACCATATACACAGACGGACACCAACAGACACAGACAGACACCGACAGACAGAGACTACTCGACACATGTTGATGTTTTATAATATGATTAATGGTCCAAGAATGTGGACTGGGATTCTTTTCTGGTTCTGGTGACATGAAATAAAACAATATCAGTTAAATTCTCAGAGAAAATGCTAACATTCAATTCTACCATTTAAAGCAGCTCACTCATCTTGAATGGTTTACCATGCTTGTAACACTGTTGCTACGATGGTAGAGGTAGCTGACCATCCCATTCTCTGACTAAAACACAGCTGAAACAATGTGCACTGCCCTTTGTGGGATTCCCGGTTCCACTCCGAATGACGCGGCCAACGAATGAACTCAGGTGCAGTGAATCACCTGCCGTTCATTGAGGGGCTTTAGACCCACTGCTGAGTGTTTCGATGACTAACCAAGCCAATGACCAAAAGATTTACAGTTCCCGGGCTCATGTGTTACTGTAGTTCCTGAGGAATGCATAATTTGTCATTCGGGCCAGACAGAAGTTAAGACACGGCTGCAGGCGGACCTGAGGACATCAATATTCTGAACCCAGACACATTTACGAATCCCAAATCTTAACACTGTCAAAACAAGCAAATACCGGGCCTTCATTTATACAGCATGTCCCCGCAGGTTACCACCGTGTGAAATACTGATTAAAATGTACCTAAATCACAGCAAAACTCAGTTCCAGCATAGAGGTTAAAGCTGAATTCCGGATATTGAAAAAATGTTCAAGGATATTTTCAATGTTCGACCTAGGCCAAGTATTGCTGTTTTTCTTCAATCACAGATTGTAGCTTTAAAAGCTTTGTTGTAAATAGAAATGTGGTTCCTAGATGTACAAACATTTCTCAAGGGTAGTCCTCCAGGGAAGGTAGACTGGAGGTATGCTCAGTGATATGATTGCCACAGGAGATAGGTATTATGACTGACAGACAAACAGACTGACAGGCAAAAAGGCAGACCGACAAACAAACTGACAGGCAAACAGGCTGACAGACAAACAGACCGACAGGCCGACAGACAAACAGATTGACTGGCCGACAGACAAACGGACTGGCAGACAAACAAACTGACAGGTTGACTGACAAACAGACTGACAGACAAACAAACAAACTGACAGGCCTACAGACAAACAGACTGACAGGCTGACAGTCAAACAGACAGGCACAGGCTTTTAACGTTTTTCAGACATTGTTTTGATGACCATATAGTCAACAAATCACTGCCTTGAAAAGTAAATGGTAGAGCAACGTCTAATAGGCACAAATGAATGCTTTAAGGGCCATATTTGAACAGATAGTGGGTGAAGAGCAACTGTTTGTATGTGGTTGTATGAAGTTGGGGAAGTTGGGATTGATAAATGAGAAAGAGAGGAAGTTTGGCTAGATAAATGAGAAGGTGGGGAAGTTGGGATTGATAAATGAGAAAGAGAGGAAGTTTGGCTAGATAAATGAGAAGGTGGGGAAGTTGGGATTGATAAATGAGAAAAAGAGGAAGTTTGGCTAGATAATTGAGAAGGTGGGGAAGTTGGGATTGATAAATGAGAAGGTGGGGAAGTTGGAATTGATAAATGAGAAAGAGAGGAAGTTGGGATTGATAAATGAGAAAGAGAGGAAGTTGGGATTGATAAATGAGAGAGAGGAAGTTGGGATTGATAGCAGGACAACTGCAGGTTGACAGCCCTGGGTGGCTGTTAGATGAACATGCACGCACAAACGTGTATTCTGTCTTTGCAGGGATAAAGAGGTGTATTACTCCAGTACCAATTGTTAGGACTCGTGGGCATTTCTGGGCTACCATAATTTGTTTAGGCAGCACCCCATTTTCTCATAACAGCTGGGCGCAGGGTATATTTATCCATTTATTCTTCTAAACAAAACGCCTAACTTTCCTAAAACAACTGGGTCTGGATGTATTGGATGTATTTATTTTTCTGAACAAAACATTTTAGCAGTAAGATTACATCCCAGTGCCATTTTGGTTGAACCTGACAACACCTATTGCCACAATAACATAACAATACTTCCTCTTGTCAATACACTAAAAATTAATAGAGACATATATTGTTTTGTTTACGCAGGCCTAATTACTCAGACTTGAGCACTAGCCCAAAGCACGGGGGACTAGAGCACGAGGAACTCAACTCTATTTCTGGCTACCTAATTCCATCTGTAAAACTAAAACACACACGGGCTCAAAACACATTAGGAGATTGAGCAGAAGTCAGGTTGCTGCTTTAAGGCACTGAATCTAGAATGCTACAGCCTAAATACACTACAGCTATAAGGTATAAGCCATTGGGGAATCTTGTGAAATAAGAAGAAACATATTTGTATTGGTTGGTTTCATATGTAGCAGGTAAAACCGTGGCTATATTACCCAGACAAGGGCCTATCAGGTAGTGTTGGTCTGGCGTGCATTTGTACTATGAGGGTCTTAGAAATCAGCATTTTTTATCGTACTCCACTAGCCCCTTTAGGCGGCTTGGGAAAAAGTATTAGGTGGTCAGGTTTAGGGTTTGCCTTGTGAAAAGATCAACCAGGGAGGAAGGGAAAGGTACAGAAAAGGAAGCAGAATTAGGGAGAGAAACATCTATTACATAACACTTCTCGGGAGAGATTGCCACTCTAGGGGGCCGGCAGGGTCTGTGTGTTTTCTGACAAACCGCGTATTTAATAGCGGCTCCAGTCACGCCTGAACAGCCTTGGTTATTAGTGTAACCGTTTGCATTACAGAACTGGTGTGGTAAAGGGCATGTCCACAGGCTGTCAGTGTGTGTCATTGAGACCACAGGCCAATATGAAACCGGGCAAGGCCACTAGCAGGGTAATCAGAGGCCAGACGTGGGCAGACGTGCTGTGTGGTGAGGGAGCAGAAACCTTCCCTTTTGAGTGTCCTGGCGCAGGGTGACCTCGAAAGCCCTCGAATATACTTGTGGACTCAAATAAACGAACCACACTGGGTTCTGTTGGGTTGTAAGGATGGTCCAAATCTCCCAGAACGCCGCTATTGTTTCCCACACCACTGTTCTTCACAGAAACACGCAGCGTTCAACCTGTTCAGGGTGATGCGCCAACACATAGGCCCCTGGATAAAATCAAAAACTGTGATAATATTATAATAATAATCATTATATTAAGACAAATTAAGAAAAAAAAGGAACTGGCATTATACCTGTGTGTGTGTGTGTCTCTGTGTGTAAGGGAGGGAGAGACAGTGCACATGAGAAATATAATTACATGAAATATCGCACAGGATCAACACGCTAAATTAGTCCACGCTGTGTAGAAAAAAACACATTTCCCACAGGTTTATTTCCCCATGTAATTATCCTCAGTTTGAATTAATACTGATGGACTGTGTTAAAATGTCCAACGAAGGAGGTCCGTTTTAGTATGTGGAGAGACACACTGCTCTAGCGTTAGCTAATTTATGTTAGATTTTTGCTTTGCATTCAATCCATACCAAACATTTTGATTAGACTGTTAAATGTTTCATTTCAATGTCACACAGTTCGAGAAACAAACGCACTGTGGCCTGTGCTTTGCCACAATGGCTGACTTGGCCCCGGCCATTGAGTCAGCTTTGGCACCTGCTATTGAGTCAGCTTTTGCACCCGCTATCGAGGTAGATTTTGCACCTGTTTTGAGGCAGCTTTGGCACCTGCTATTGAGTCAGCTTCGGCACCTCCTATTGAGGCGGCTTTGACACCTGCTATTGAGTCAGATTTGGCACCTGTCACTGAGTCAGCTTTGGCACCTGTTATTGAGGCGGCTTTGGCAACAGCTATTGAGTAAGCTTTGGCACCTGCTATTGAGGCAGCTTTGGCACCTGCTATTGAGGCGGTTTTGGCCCCTGCTATTGAGGTGAATTTGGCACCTGCTATTGAGTCAGCTTTGGCACCTGCTTCTGAGGCATCTTTGGCACCTGCTTTTGAGTCAGCTTTGGCACCTGCTATTGAGGCATCTTTGGCACCTGCTATGAAGGCATCTCTGAAGTACTGGGCACCACCCAGATTCCTGCCCCAACAAAACTGGACAGGACATATCAGCCCTCCCCCAGCATGTGGAGACGACAGCTCCAGGCCCAGGGTGTTTACTGTTAGGTTCCTCAATTTCCAGAAGAAGGAGCAGGTTCTCTGAAGGCAAAACCGAGACCTACTACACTTCACAAGGTGTTCATTTTCCATGACCTCAACTAGGGCGGTTACTTGTCTAATTCCCCAAAATGAATAATCCTTTTTGTGGTTTCATTTCAGACCCTAAGGTGATCAACAACACCTTCAAATGGTTTTATTCCTCCAAAAACGTGTCTGAGTTCCCATCAGATACCACCCATATGGCTCGGTTCCTTGGTGATCTGGAGACACCTTCTGCTGACTCCGAAACTGTGGCTGACCTTGATTCCCATCTCATCCCTGTGCAGTCTATCAAGTCAACGCAGAGTAGTAACGCTCCAGAGCCTGATGAGTTTCCTGTTGAGTTTTTGAAGAAATTTCACGCGAATTTGTCACTGGAACGTGACTTGTACCCACCGACACTTCGGCTGGCGCAAATGGCACTTCTTAAGAAAGGGAAAGATTCTACTTTATGTTCTTCATTCAGGTCCTTGAGACTCCTTGATGTAGACATAAAGATGCTGAATGAAGTGATAGTGAAGCATCTGGAGGAGGTCCAGCCTGGCATCATATCAGAGGAACAGACTGGCTTTATAAGGAGTAGACACTCCTTTTTTTAACATCTCTCCCTATACACTGACAACGCTGAAGGAATTTCCAAACATAAGATTTGGTACCAATTTCGATGGAAATTTACATTTTCCTCTGCATCCACTTTGGACCCTGCTGATAGAATCACCTTTCACCCCTGTCTGTAACAGATAATGCTTTCTCCCTCTGGAAAAGAACATCTCTGGATGAAATTTCTGGGTCAGAGGCTTCTAAGGTGGAGGGGTTGCTGGGTGCAAAAAGATCTTGGGGGGTTAATAAAAAATAAAGAGGGAGAGATGTTACCAGATAACTAAAAAGAGAATAGCCTGGAACCCTTTAACTCCAGAAAAGACTGACACCACTTTGGATGCATGGTGGGTTTGTATATGCTTAAGAACCCTTAAAGCAAGAGAATGAAACCATTGTACAACTAATCAGAATGACGTCTTCAGCTGAAGGAAAATACTTGCCATGCAGCATGTCTGGCAGAAGTGAGGCTTCGCTGACCATCGCTGGAGCTGCTCAGGACCTCATCTGAAAGCATTTAGTGCTTCTCTCCATCTGGCGAGGTGGAGTAAAATAGCCGGGCACATTTCTACGGGTGCTGGTATGTATTAACAACGCAGTTTCCCAAAAAGTTGGGACACGGCGTAAAATGTTAATAAAAACAGATGTGCAAATAATTTAAACTCAATAGACTATAGTACAAAGATAACATATCAAATGTTGAAACTGAGAAATGTTATTGTTTCTTGAAAAATGTATCCCCATTTTGAATTTGATGCCAGCAACTTGTACGGATGTACAGTACGGCAATTCAGATATCAGGAGGTCTGACCCAGTTACGAGTTAGCATATCATATTGCCTTGCTGAGTCTGAACGACTGATATCAATTTACACTTGACCGTTTCTGAAATATTGTAATTCACTGTCAACACTGTATGTTTCTTGCCGGCAATCTGACATTAGCCTTAGGTTGTTAAGTTTGATTTTCAATACGTCGTGGCGCAAGAAAAGCTTATCTTATTGTGTTAGAGGCACTCATATGGAGAGGAGCATGTATGCAGTATTCCATTTTAAGTATTCCAGTCTGCAATGTTTCCAAAATATTCAACTGGCCTGTGAGTACCACCGTTACAATTATTTATATAGAAGTTCTTAACCCCAGAACCCCAAGAGCGTGGTTTCCATGGTAGCCACATTATTTAAGTTACGTTAGTTATTTACAGAGAATTCTGACTTGGTGACCTGCCCATCCATCAGACTGGCTGAAGTTCAAGTTCAGAGTGTCTTACAGCACCAATAGGTACTCGGGCGGGACACCATGTGTTTGGGTTGAGCAGAGATCTCCCAGGGAAGCCGTTAACACACACACAGGCTTTGAAATGACTCCAGTTTCCCATGGAGGCCAGACAGCCCCATACACTCGGTTTAGCAGACTAATCAGTGACATCACTATGCCACAAAGACTACGCCCATCTCTGAGTCAGACATTCCACAAGATCCTCTGGAGATTCCATAGTTGCCATGACAGCTATCTTTAGACCACACAGTCTTGTCCAGTAGTCTAAACTTATTACATTAGTGGGAGACTGGTTCTGCCTGTGTTTGGTCAGACAACACGCCACTTGGTTCTATTAAATACCAGGCTGACAAGCAAAGCATCAGAAGGAGTCTGTGGTAAAATGATCAAATAGACTTGGATAGAAAACTACCATCTCACATTGGCCTTTTCTCTTCAGTTGTAATTTTTCTGGCATGTTCAAAGATTAGAACAAAATGTTATAGATATTTTTGTACCTGTATTTCATTATGTCTTATTTTAAACACATTCCTTGATCCTGCAACTTGAAAATAAAATTGTTAAAGGAACCATCTGATGATAATTGTACCACTACGGCATTTGTTAACTTAGTACAAATTGGATGTTCCAAGGAACATACTTTTGAGGTTAACTCTTAAAACTTGATGTGTTCTATTGATGCATATCTGGGTCATGAGAACCCTAGTGTATAGGAATCCCTCTGTCCCCCATTGTAAGAGCACAAATGGAACCCTATAGGAAGTTCAGGATACAACCTTGACTCACTGTTATGAAAGCAGCTCTCTTGCTCTTGACCTTTATGCAGCAAACAAGAACAGCCATTCATCATATACTACCAACTGTTAGAGTGAACGAAGTAAGAAAAACCAGCAATGAAAAGGAAATTATTCCCAGAATGCTGGCTCAGAACTATTCATATGATTCTGACGTTCCATAACAGAATGCCATTCATCTGCTGCTATTGTGATTCACATTGTGGTTCTACAGAATGATTCCAATCTGCTGGCCTATCTTTAACTTTGTTACTGAGTGACATACAAAATAAATGTTTTGAAATAGTTTGGATTAAACACACCTAAATAAAAACAGACAAGGAATTATTCAGATATCAGTGTGTGCTTTAAAACATTTAGGATTTTTTAACAACCCACCCCTCCTGAGAAGACATAAAAGAACGTAAAAAAGTATAGACCAAAATGTGTACTCATAAAAGCCCCTTCAGAGAAGATCCAAAACATTCCAGACCAGTAGCAGGGGGGTTTTAAACGTAGCATTGACAACAGGCAGCAACAAATCTGTCAAATTTTTCTGTTTGTCAGGAAACTGATCATGTAGTCCCCAATTGTTAAACACTGATTAGGCATGTTTAAACCCAGCCACATCTATAAAACCTCATAAGACACCAATCACTATGAATATTTATTTCAAGTTTACCAAAGGGAAACACACAGAAAGACACACATGTCCTTGGTTACAGTAAACTAGTATGGTACTCTAAACGCTCACACTTTTCAATCTCTCATATCAGTCTATTGGAATTTGTTATATCTGTGAAGTGGAGACATTGAGTGAAACCAAGAGAAAAACACATCAGTCCCTCCGTGCCTGCCTTCCAAAGCCAAGACGTCTGTGTTGGAGATTCCACAAAGGTCACAGCAACAGGAGCTTAATTAGAAAGGGGAGGGTTTTTCGCCCCTGTATGAGATAAAGCTCTGTTGGCTATAAACTGGAGGGAGTTTTTACAGTGTTTTCCATCTCTCTCTTTTCATTCCCCCTGCTCTTACTCCCTCTCCCCTCGTCTTCATCACATATAGCAGGGGAAATTACCCTGACAGTATATTCCACTCCCAGAGGGCGTGGGGAGCAGAGGGCGTGG
>JACXGK010008481.1:0-22301 GCA_016801125.1 Novumbra hubbsi | reverse complement strand
CTTTGATTTGGCCCGCCACGCCACATAATATAATACTTTCATTTTGCCCGCCACATAATATAATACTTTGATTTTGCCCGCCACATAATATAATACTTTCATTTGGACTTTGATTTGGCCCGCCACGCCACATAATATAATACTTTGATTTGGCCCGCCACGCCACATAATATAATACTTACATTTGGCCCGTCACGCCACATAATATAATACTTTGATTTGGCCTGCCACATAATATAATACTTTGATTTGGCCTGCCACATAATATAATACTTTGATTTGGCCCGCCACACCACATTATATAATACTTACATTAGCCCGCCACATAATATAATACTTTGATTTGGCATAGTTTGGTTTGTTTAGTCAGTTTTCTCTAAAGGGCCCAGTATTCTGCCACAAATAAAAATAAACATTTCTATTTGGGAAGCGGGCAGGTTTATGCGATTAAATAGACTCACATGGAGGACTTATAAGAGTGACTACAATTACTTCTGGTCAGCTGGTTCTCCGACTTCTAAATCAGCAACACCAACCACCAAGATTAAACTCGTTTCACAAACATACATAAATAACTATGTCCAAACTAAATTGATGAATCTTAATCAATTAATATATATAGATATCCTTGAGGTTCATAAAGGAAATTATATAAATGCTGTTATTTGAACGTTACAGCAGAAGTACCTGGATCTTGTTAGGGTAATCCGCCGATACATTCGAATGCATTATTACAGGCTAAACAAGCATTATGACATCACGTTCAAGTAACCATCTGGAAAACGAGTCAAAACAATGAGTGTGCTGCTTATTGTGTTTGGCTTCCGCAACGGAACTTGGACTCCGGTATACAAAAACCTGCCTACAACAATTATTTCCGTCTTATTAAGTGTACATACAAAACAGGATGCTACGCTTGAAAGTACAATTCATATTCAAACGATGTGTTCTGGCAGGGAATAGGATGCTGCATTTGTCGTCCGTTTGCCAATAAGTCGTAAATGTAGCCTAACCAGGTACACGATGGTTCATTCAAAGACTGCTGGTGGTCTGTTGGATTATCAGAGAATAATGCTGTTTATACTTATACTACAACTCCTTATCTGCCGTGGAAACTCTAGTGGAGAAGCAACCCTGTGTACGCTCAATGCCTGTTTCACTTTTCATAGGGAGCAAGTCAGCTTCGAAGATGCGTGTGTGAAATGTAGAAATAACGGAGGTTACCTAGTAACTGCTAAAGAAAAAAGGGAGGAAGCAGAACTTCAATCTATTATTTCACAGATACACGAAAGACATAACAGGTTGGACTTTGAATTCTGGATCGGACTGAAAAAACATAAAGGGGACTGTGTGGTATCGGGCGGTCTCAGAGGTTTTAAGTGGATATCGGAAAGTGAACCTTCCGAATATTCCAACTGGAAGACAGAACCTGTTGCCACCTGCACAGACGATCGATGCGTATTCGTAAATTATTCTTTATCCAGACGCGAGGAATTCAAATGGACGGATGGTTCTTGCAAGAACAAGGCCTTTTACGCGTGCAAATTCTATTTCAAGGGCATGTGTAAGCCTTTGGTGTTAGCAGGAGGAGAGCAAGTGAATTACAATCTCCCATTTTTAGAAAAACCTTTAAATGGTAATAATGACATGACTGCATTTCCACATGGAACACAAGCCGAAATAACATGCATTGGCAGTGTTCGTTATTCTATTTGTAATATAATGGATGGTTTCTACAGCTGGACACTCCCGGGTCCGTTCTGCGCCTCTGGTAAACGGAGCTGTGGGTTTAAGAATGGCGGATGTGATCAGCTGTGCCTTGACGGTGAGGCGGGCGATTTCAGTTGTGGATGCAAGGATGGCTATGTGTTACATACGGATACTAAGTCGTGTATCTTAAAAGATTATTGTCACAACTCTCCTTGTCACCATCAATGTGTATCAATGCCGACCAGCTTATCATGCGTGTGCCCAAACGGCTTTCAATTAGATGAAAGAAAAGTTGGTTGCATCGATGTTGATGAATGCCAAAACAAATCCTGTGATGGTCATGATTGCATTAACTCTCAGGGATCCTATTCTTGCCATTGCATGGTCGGTTTTACTTTGTCCAAGGAGGGTCATACTTGTGTAGACGTAGACGAATGCCTCAGTAATCCATGCCAGGAAAATTGCGCTAACACCATTGGTAGTTTCAGGTGCTCTTGCGGTCAAAACTTTCGGATTCATGCCAATGGAATAACCTGCATTCCAGGTGTGAATGTTCTTTCCACTGCTGAGACCGCAAGTGCTAATACAGCGGAGCAACAAAGTGAGTCTTCTAACTTTATAACTTTCACTACGGTTGAATTTCAAAACAAACCTCCTTTCACGGACAGACCACCTCACAGCACGATTGGGCAGGACATTACGCACGCGAAGACGTCAAGCAAACCCCCAGGAACGAGCGGACTTCCGCTTAATGACAATGTATTTAGCTCCTGGACATTTATTTGCGTTATCGCGTCTATTGTTCCTCTTCTTCTTGTAATTGCAGTAACATTCGGCATTGTGGTATGTCGATTTAGGCGTTCAAAAAGAGCAGCAAGGAAGAAAATCATATCTGCTGACGGTTACTGTTGGGTGGCTTCTGGTTTAGAGTTAGGAAAATGTGACAAGTCACAGGAAAGCACTGCGTGAAAATGTGTAATATTTAACGATAAATACACATAATTTTGTCACAACATTTTCTGAAATGTTATAAACAATGTGTGCGTTTTTAATGTTAATAGACCTTTTTTACAACACTTTAGAGATCATTACTCGGAAGCCTACTTGGAATCCTGACGTTTTTAATGTACATTCGAAAGTAATATGCAATGTAATATAATACTTATTGGGGCTTGCAGGGCAAACGGATCTAGTTTAAATCTTGGATTTATTTCTTATTCATTGGCAGGCAATTCGTATACAAAGTTTATATATAATAAAAAAAACATGTCAAGCTAAGGTAAAAATTCTGCCATAGTAAAGTACACACCTATTTTGTTATACGTTATACTTAAACATCGCCATTTTCTACATCCTTACTCTGTTGTTAAATCGGAGGCATTATGTCCAGCATAGGCTCCATAAGGCTAGGGCCGGCCATGTTGTAATGTATAACAAAAATTACGGTAAATTATTTTATTCCTTGATTCTAATGAAATATAATGTTAAAATGTACAGAAACGAACAAAGGTGTCATGCTTGCGGCCTGAGTCAGGAATGCGAGATAAACTCTGCCTTTCACATTTGAAGGGAGGATTTAACATTGGGTATCCATGCCATTAAGGTGGATGCAACGTCAATATGTAATTTCCTTCCTCAAATACAGATGTATTTCCTTTGTAGGATGTGAGCCATCAGAGTGCTTCCTTGGTTGGATGTAACAGCCTACTCAACATTTTAAGGATTTTGCCTCTTCCAGAAACCCGCTGTGAAATCTTTCGCGGCAAGGAATGAATAATTCAATTGGCTTGATGTCCCCAATTCTTATAGTTATGTTAATGCTAAAGGAATTAGGGGGACAGGTGTTGTCCTCTACGTGCACGTGCAAGGGGGGGATTTGTTACGCTGTAACCCTTGGTGCAGTCGATTTCCAGACATCAATAAACACATGCCAAAGCATGAATGGAGAACTAATGACAGTCCGATCTGGAGTATCAGACGCAATTATTGGAGATATGCTTGTACGCACGCAGGGAAACTTCTGGATTGGATTACGCCGGCTAAACGGACGATGTAGCAACACCGATATGATGATGCGAGGATACGCGTGGACCACCGGGCTCCAAACCACTGAATTCAGCAACTGGAAGGACAATCAGAGCGCCTGCGTTCCACAGTGCGTGTCTGTTTCTAACGATCGAACGTGGACAGAACGATCGTGCCAGGACAAAATCGATGGGTTTTTGTGTGAGAATGTCTCCGAAAGCGCGTGCCAAAAAACGCGTGCTTCTTTTCGCGTTGTTAGTGATAAACGGTGTAAATCCGCTCCCTGCCAAGATAAATGCAGAGACGAGCAGGACGGCTACGAATGCTCGTGTTATGACCGATATATCCCAAGCAGCAAAGACCCACATCTGTGTGAAATGTACTGTCCATCGGCCAAATGTCCGGCCATATGCGACACAGACAGACAGTGTTTCTGCCCTGCTGGTTTTATAAAACAGTTTGATGATTGCATGGATATCAATGAATGTGAGAATGGTTATTGCGATCAACTTTGTCATAATACCTTAGGAAGCTACTTCTGCGCTTGCAACACAGGTTATTCACTTAAAGATGCCGATAAATGTGTCAAAACCGCAATTGTTTCTTTTACAATCCCGGTTTTGTATTCTGTTACGCCGGGTGTTAACAACACCAGTAAGGCTTCATCAGCCTTAACAGGGAGTTTTTTGTGGATCTGGATTTTCATTGCTGCGGTGGTAACAGTAGGCCTACTAATCATTACTGTTCGGTATTATGTAATAAGGAATGAGGAGCAGAATCTGGATAGGGCATTACCCATGTAAGGTCAAGACCGTTTGTAAAAAGAAATCAATAGGATTTTTCTTACTGCCTATGAGAATCCTGCAATAGAAGTCCAGTTGAAAATGGGAATATTGTAGACATCTTAAAGGACTGGTTCTATGTTTTTATATTTCATTTTAAATCCATTTAAATCCAAAATATAAACTCAAAATAATGATACAAAATGGTTCCAATATCCAGATTTTGATCATGTCAAATTTGGCCTCATTATTAGGCTAATGCATTATGAATTGCCAATGATAAAAACACTTTAAAACATGTTTTGCATATTCATGAACAAGGGGGCTGGACAAGTAACAGAAAGGGTTTCTAGTTTGAGTCCGAGTTTCACATTGGACAGCTTTTGTTATTATTTCTCAAGGGAATTCAAAGAGTGATTCCAAAAAAAAAAACATCAGAAGGAATCCCGCAGGAAAACTCAATTAGAATCCTACCGGACTGCTCGTTTAAAACAAACAAAAAACTACAATCTTCGGTAGTTGTCTTCGCGTTTCTTGTCCGCCATGATGGTCCTCAAGTGTTTGATTGACACTGCTGCGGAGAACCAACTGTCGTTATTTTCCGGAGCCAGTAAATAGTTACCGGTAGTTCAGTTACAAAAAAATGGTTTATGTTGCGTGACTTGCGTCGCTGTCATTCCTCCTTTCGTAGATGTTTGTTGAACGTAAATCCTTTCACTTTCATGACCTGGAATTCTAGCCAGGAATATTACAATTCATTTTAATAGTTGCATTTCACAATCCCCTGAATTTAACTAATAATTACAAAATATTGAGAGGTTTACGCTTTAATTTCAATAGAAAAATGCATGATTGATTTTGTGTTTCTGAGGCAGTAAAAGTATAGATTTGATGACAATGCTTGAAATCGGTAGAAAATGGGCCCGTGGTTGTAATCAGGTCAGATGTAGAGCAATATTGCCCTCTTTTGGTATGAATTGGAAATGTTTAAAACACACTCCGTTCCTTGTCAGGAAGCGACCCTTCACGCTTGCGGTGGGTTATTGTTGAACGCCATGCTTAAAGAGAAAGAATCCCACGTAATGAGGTTTCGCTTCACTTATTTAGTCGTCTACGGAAGGGTTTCCGGAAAGGGTAAGTTTCCTGATCCACCAATTGAGATGGCTTTAGAATTGTGTCCCAACCCAAGGATTCCGCGGGAGTGAACAAAACATAGACATATCAAAGAAAATGTGGGAGTGAAACAATACAACCTTCTTAAAAATACATTACAGAGTGTAGATTTGAGTATGTACTCTTGTGAATGATTCTAAGAGTCATTCAGTTATCTTCAAAGCAGAGTTTCAATGTTACCGTTATATTATTTTCTGCTATTCTAAACACTGCTGTACTAAAATGTTATTTTTCTTATGCTAATGTATTGTAAGCAAGCAAGCAATTTATTTATAGAGCACAATATAATACACAATAGAAGCAATTCAATGTGCTTTATAAAGAACCACATTACTAGAATAAAAACATACACAAAATGGGCCCCTGTGACAACATGCTGTGGCCCCCTAAATGGGGAGTCTGAAATAATTATGATATAATAATGTTTACTGTAACTGGCCCCCCTAACAGTACAACTGGCCACCCAGGTTTTACTGGTTCAGAATCGCCACAGAATGGAAACCAGAGTGAAAACAGAATGTAGATATTGCTAACTACTTTCTACCGTTCAATGAGGATGGTAGAAAGTTATTTTATGGTGACATCAGTTGCAAATTTATGATCAGTCTATCGCATCTCGATTAGCTTTCAGGACAGTAAAGGCCATTCCAAAACGTTGTGTGTCTTCTAAGCCATTCTGGTATGGATGTCTGTGTTTTGGATCTTTGTCTTGCTGCATGATCCTGGTTTACAAACTAAATTAAATTTTTCTTTAGAATAATTTTGTACAAAGCAGAACATATTAGCTCTTAATGATGGCAAGTTGTCCAGGTTCTGAGGGAACAAAGCGTTTTTAAAACAACAGTATCAACACAAATAATACAGTATTGCAATTTGTTATCAATAAAACAACAAAAACACAGGCATTTTATGACCTAAATGACTATAACTAAATTGCATGCAGTGATTTTCACTTCAGCACACAGGCGTCATATGCGTGGGCATTTGTGTAGTTTAGGAACCAACCTTTGCTTTAATCCAGTTCCTTAGGCTAGGAGTAGTAGTGTGGACTGTACACATTGAGATTTATTAACACACTATTTATAGTGTCAGTGAGGACACAAGATGCCAACCCAATCCCAAAAAAAAGACCATGTGATAAGACATTCCCCACCAATTCACGCTTTAAAACACACTTGCGAATACATAATGGTGGAAGGCCTTTCACTTTCCCACAACGCAACAAGAGTTCCACAATTAGTTTGAATCTTTATTTCAGTACACCCTAGAGAAAAGCCTCACCGCCTGCTCTAACTGCAATGGCCATTTCTCTACGGCTCAGGAACAAAAAAAACATAGACAGCTACACACAGGAATTAAGCCTTTCTGCTGCTCAAACTGTGACAAAAAGTACACAAGATCAGATCAGTGAAAAACTCATATAAAGACCCATGCAAAGTTGAGGAGATACTATTCCACTGTCTTCTGCGTCAGTAAAGGTACAGCGAACCAGGTGAGTTGAAAGAACGTATAATAATGTACTGAGGTACAGCTGGATTTTCACTCTGGTCCTGAAGCTAAACCATCCAAGTTCCAGAAATGTAGGATTACAATGTCCAGACACTGCCCGTACTGTAGACAACCCTGACCTCAGCCCTGACTATGAAACAGATTTGTATCACTAGAACCACAAAAAAACCAAAAGGACACTTTTAGAACCATGAAGCCTGGGGGAGAGAAGCCTTACACCGAGGAAGACCAATCGCACTGTGGAGAAACCTAAATGCTGCTTTGAATGTGGGAAGAGCTGCGGTGGAAGTTTACCTCTGAACGAACACTTGTATTTTATTACACAAGGACAACCCTTTGAAGATAAACTTTTCCTCTGCTTTGTGTGTAATGCTAGGTTCCCTTTAATAGGAGATCTAAAGACCCTTAAAAGGCCCAAGACAGTTCTGACACCGCACAAAATGTCAAAATGTTCGAAACACAAGCAGCCACACAGGGGAGAGAAGCCTTTCTATTGTGAGAATTGTGATAAGACTTTCACAAGAGCAGACTCGTTGAGGTTCGATATGTTGGCGCATACTGGAGAGAAATCTTACAAATGCCCTGAATGTGAAAAATGCTACTATAGTTTATCCCAATTAAAAATCTATCAGAAGTTAGGGGAGAAAGACCTTACCTTCGTTCTTACTGGAAGGAGTTTTGGTCTACTAGGCAATCTTAAAGAGCACCAACAATACAATACCAACAGAGGAAAGCCTCATGTCTGCCTTGAGTGTAAGAAGCAGTTTAGCCAAGCAAAAGACCTAAAGAGACATCAGCGGAAACATACTGTAGAAAAACTGTATCAGCGTCGCAATTGTGAGAAATGCTTCACCCAGCTAGATTCACCTAAAGTACACCAGGTTAGACATACATGAAAATGGACTCTTTACTCTGCTTAGTGTAAGAAAGGCTTCATGTCTACACGACTGTTAAGAAGGCACATGTACTCTCATAGTTTAAGCGGTTTTGCTGTTCTGACTGTTCCATGTGTTTTAGAAAGGCCTTAAGCGACACATGCTCTCACATACTGGAGACCTATTAGTCTGTGCATGTCACTAGGTGGCACTGTTGGGCCATCTTGCAGATGATACGCGGATCTGTTATGTGAACATGGTCTTTCTTGGTCGGTTGAAAGGCCTTCGGGATTTGCGGTTGGACTGCGATCAGCTTACCGCGCCGCAAACTCACTGGAGGCGGTGGGTTGCAGTGCTTCTGCAGTGGGCCTCTGTTCTGTCCGGTGTTAAGGTGCCTGGATGGAGGAGGTTTGGAGATGGTTCTCTGAACCTCTGAGACGTCTTTGTGGTGTGGGAGCCCTTGGATGGAGATGTACCAGCTTGCCGGCACTCCTTCATTTAGCACCTTCTATTCTGACGCATGCTACAGAAAAGGTATATTTTACTTGAATGTTTGAGTACCCTGCAGAATTAATATTTCTATATATTTATTAATATTTTCTTCTTTGTAGGCCTGCCTCATTGCTGCTAGATTTTGTGTGTGTATGTGTTTATTTTCTTTGTGACGTGGCAAGCTCTAATCCACTTTAAGCCCGGGGCGCAAAGAGGATATCCATTAGTGTAATGTGGGTCCCCGTTCTGTCTGTGATCTGAACCTGTTAGTGTAGTGGTGTTCATGTCAGTAACTCTGCCGTCATCTACCTGCTTTACCAACAATACTAATAAAAATAAAGGACGTTTGTTCTATGGTCATGTTGTTTTAATTGGCATTTTTCCATATTATTGACAATAACGGTCACAGTCTAGATAGAAATGAGTGAACAAAAAACCCCAAAGTGGCACTATTGCAGTGTGGCAGGAATCGGGGTGTCCTCAGCGGGATGGGGGGGCGGTGTCCGACGTACCCCTGGACGTATGTGGTGGAAGCCATGTTGGATGTTTGTGTGGATCTACTGGATGGTTCATTGGCAAGAAGACGAGTTCTACCAGCTGACGGATACGTATGACAAACACATACACGGCTTTTGTACACCAGCAGGCATGAGGCCAGAATGGTTATTCAAAATGAGTTTTCTTTTTTGTTGCTGTCGGAGTACACCCTTCCCAGCCTCGGGGCCTATCTGAGAGGGCCAGTTTAGTTAGTTGTTACACGTGTTGTAGTGGAGCCCAGCCCAACCCCAGTGTTAAATCTGTCACCTGGTTCCGTCTTACTTGGCTTTAGGTCTCATCAGTATGCAGACACCCGGTACAACAGCTCTGATGTAGGTAAGAGTTACCTGTTTGTAGGTAAGAGGTAGCCTAAATATGCATTATTTCATAGAAAGCAAATGAAATAAACGTAAGACTGTATTTTCTGTGTATAATTTTAGCCATTGCCTTTTCTACAAAATAATAGTTTTACTTTCGTCCATCTGACAGCCCACAGTCTGTTAAAAAACAAAACACATTGAACACTGCCTGAACCCAGGAAGTGTGTTTAATTCCCTGTGTGGGACACCAAGGCCTGGCTGAGACAGAGGTGCCTGAACCCAGGAAGTGAGTTTACACGTTCCTTTTACAGTTGCACATAATCAAAATGTCTGTTTGTTAGTCAAAGAATCTGGGAAGAAGGTCACAATGTTTCAGAAGGGAGTCCGGTCTTTACTGCGTTCGTTATACTCATTACAGGGTTTAAGGAGAAGCCAGTTCTGACTTGCTTGGTAAATTCTCGTCTAGGGTCGAAACGTGTAACAATTGAGCGTCAGTGTCTCAAACGGACAACACTGCCATAATACTGACAACATGGAAGGAATAGCATATAATGAAGCATTTTCCTAAAAATGAAAAGCAATAGTATTCCTGTGCAAAGCAGTAGCAGTGGTAGGGTAAGGATGTGAGTACAGTTTATACACTGCATGTATTGGAATAAAAAAGTAAACAAGCAAGACAGAGAGATTGATAAAGAACAGAAAAAAGAAGTGATCCACAGATGAGCTAAAGCCATGAAACAGACACTATATACAACTTCTGGGGGGAGGGGCGGGGGTTGGGGGCAGGGACAAGACGATGCTATTGTTTTAATAAAAGTCAAAGATGGACGACACAGGACAACATCTACAACAGGAACTAGAGACTAAGGGGTGGGCATCTGATGTGTGTGAACCCACAGAGTGAGTACCATGATGACAGCATGTCGGCAACGCTCCATGACAGGGAGGGGTGCCGACGGAGCAGTTAGGGGCTGGGGTTGGAGGTTAGGGGTTGGGGGTTAGGGGCTGGGGTTAGGGGTTAAGGGTTGGAGGTTGGGGCCTCAGGAAGCGGCTTAGCCACTGCCCAGCATCTTGGTGGCGCGCTGGTTAGCTTCATCGATCCTTGTCTTGTTGGAATCAGCCTGTGTGACAGAGGGAAGTCATACAAGCGATCAGCCGTCATAGGGATTAGCCTGTACGCCGATAACTGGAGAATACAGTGGATTCACAGCTCCAGGACAGACCGCCCACCGGCTCCCACACAAAGGCGTCTGTCGTCATCAAGCATGGTCCTGGGTGGGTCAGTACCTTGTCCATGATCCTGTCGATCTGCCGGTTCTGGGTGTCGATCTCGTTGCCCATGTCCAGGGCCATGTGGCGCAGGTTGCCAATGATGCCTCCCACCTGCTCCAGGTTCTCGTCCATCTCGTTCTCTCGGGCGTCGTCCGTTACCCTGGCAACAAATTGCACATCTAGTGGGGCGGCTGGAAAGGCTTTTATATCCACAAACCGCTACTAGTTGTAATGCTCAAAATAAAGTGTCTCGGTATGGTGTTGTGCTACCGGAACTGCTATGTTGGGCTTTATATTTTACCGGTCTCTGGACCGCCTGCTGGAGGAGTGAAACACCATTCATACAAAATACATTGTTTTTAGGATGTTTCGTTGAGAACACTGTCTAACACTTCAGGTCCAATATCTCCTGAAGGTGTTCAATTAGGCTGTGATCTAGCGACACCAGAAGCTATAGCATATGATTCACATCATCTCCACCCTCACTGAACCATGGGGGCGTGGTTATGCAGGGTGGGACCCAATGAGAGACCCCCTCTTTCTAACCCTAAACCTAACAACCTCGCAACTCGTCCTGCTCAGAGGGGAATTTGTCATGTTCCTCTACTCATTCATGTTTGTCACTCATCTCTACACACACACACACACAGTCCTCACCTGCGTATGAAGCCCCCACTAATGGCCATCTGTTCACGCTCGTCCACCACTCGGGCCCCTGGCTGACTGTTCACCACTCCATCCTGGTTGGCCCCCCAGGCTTGGCCCCCTCCTTTAATCCTGCAGGGACACGCATCATGTCAGTGGATGTGTTTTGTGTGTGTCTATGCATGTGTGTGTGAGAACTATATTTTGATGTAACTGTTAAAAGCCATGCATAGAGACATGCAAGACACCGCAAGGCGGTCCACCAACACAGCATGCCAATGAGATATGTCTAAGGTACATATATGTCTAAGGTACATATATATGTCTTAGATACATATATGTCTTAGGTACATATATATATATATATATATATATGTCTTAGGTTGTTTTATATAGGTTAGATCTACCAATTAAGTGCTAATCAATTAAGTTTTAGTGCATTTATTGTGTCTTGGCTATGGGTTTGATTGAAAGGGGTCCTTATGTGGATGTATAAATTAGATGGATCGACGCCCCTCCCACCCGCACACTAAACACGCAGGACACAAAGCGGGATGTAACACACAGACTGACACACCGATGGATAGACATAAAAACAGGATAAACACGCGCGGGTGGGATGGTCCCACTAGGAGGACACAGAGCACACTGATACAGTCCACACACAGTGAGGGGAGACAGACCGTAAGACAGGAGGACAGACACATCATGGCCTTACAATAAAAAATAAAAAAACAAGCAACGAGCAAAATCGATCCCAAACAACAAAACAAGTGGATGCAAAGGTGCGCGTTGAAATAAAATCAAAGTGAAAGAAAAACATTTACAGCGGCAGGCACATTTTACGGTACGCTCGGGTACTGCAGAACAAATGCAGCAGAAAGTTAGCCGGTGATGATTTGTCACGAAGTCAACAGTACTTCTGGTGCCCGTAACTCTAATTAATCTGTGTAAATTAACGTAATGAACATGGCTTTTTTTCCAACCGGATTAACATTGATCCAGACTACATAGTAACCTCAACGCAGGACCAGATTCTGGATACCATAAAAGGGGATTATATAATATGGATCACTGTTATCCAGTTTTGCACAACTGGGCCCTAACACACACAAAACATGCAGTCGCTCAGAACATGACCAGCGCCATAGTTTGGCTTTGCAGGTGCTCCTTACAGAGGAATAAGGTACCTTACCGTCATACCACATGACCAAGCACACTCTTTGAATTAGTTATTGGCCCCCTCGAAAGGATTGAGCAAATACGTCTATGAATTTGGGGTTTGGTTCATTTAAGTGATCTAAGATAACATTTTACTGAGGTAAAATATTTAAAATATTTAACCAAAGAAACATTCTCAAAAATATATAATTTTTGACACCCCTAGAAAACTACAAAATCTAACGAAAGGTTGTGACGCTGCATGAAATGCAAATACAAACAGAATGCAATGATGTGGAAATAATTTGTATTTAATTGAATATTGTTCAAAGACAACTTATCATACGTGCCCATTTTTGATCTGATAACAGCAACATGTTCAAAGAAAGGACTGCAGCATACAACTGTATAATGCCTAGAAACTATCCTAAATCTGTCCACAATAGTGGAATTTAACATGAATAAAAAAAAGTGTGATTCATCAAATTATACTGCAAAAATTGTGTTGATTTTTCATCAAGGGTGCCAATAATTCTGAAGTACAATGTATGCAGTACACCCACCTACAGACCTGTCTTGCACCAGTGTGGAGGTGATATGGCACAGCACAGAGAAACAGAACCATTCTAGGAAGTCAGGCTCAGTTCATAGTCCCTGAAAACATTCTGTTGCTCACCGCAGCGGTTCAGATAGTAGGGGGGTGAGAGTGATCCCCAATATATGCCAACTAGGCTATGCGAGGGATAATTGGATTGGAACAGCCCAAGTTGGCTTGGATATCAGAATTCACACCCTTACTCCAGCAATACGTTACATGGAGATTTTAAGTGACACCCTGTTTAAGTCCCAAAAGATGGCACCCTGCATAGGACAATATGCCCTTGATCGCTATAAGGCATTTGGATCTGAAGACCAGGGTAGAGCGCCCTCTACTGGCCGTTCAACAGTTTAGTTTGTCACCCAGCAACTGACCAAGACGGACTCTGCATAACTTCAGAGGCCAAGCTAGTCGGAGCGTGCTAGTACACGATCAGATTCTCACATAACAAATCAAAATAGCATTTACTTAACTTCCTAAAATGCTTACGTTTCTACTGGTTAACACATGCCTGTAGACGACAGTGTAGATCTCGGACAAAATCAGGGTTGAGATTTAGAAAATGATCTTGGGAGGAATATTTTCTATGCAAAGTTTTACCCAGGCGTCAAAACAGATATATTGCCACAGCTTCTCTAAAATCTGATTTCTTACTTACCCCTCCATATATCAACGTGTGTCATAGTTCCATTGGTTTCTTGCCCAAGGTTTTACAATGCCCACTGTGCATGTGCAACTATGGCAAATCCAAGCATGAGAAACTACACTGACCTGGAAAGAACATTTCAGGAAGGTGTGTGTGTGTGTGTAAGACTGCCATTCATTCAGAATGCCTTGGGCGTCATGTGCATCCACATGACTGATGTAACAACAGCAGAAAGCAGGTCAGGGTAACATTAAGCCTAAAAATGATGTATCTTAATTCTGTGTTTGATGGGATTCTTTCAAATAACATATGCCATATGTTGTTGTTCAGTCAGTGTTGCTGTTTCTAATATGTTAATGTATAAGCATAAATAATACAGGAGCGAGTCAGAGACATTGTACCAAAGGGATGTTTATGCTTGTCTTGTTTTTGCCCCCAAAAACACCTAGCAGTTTATCCTGAAACAATTTCTTATCGTCAGAACTCTCCGGAATTATTGGCACCCGAGGTACTTTTTCCCTGTTTCATTCATCACATTTTGAAGACAGGTCACGTTTGCCTGATAATTCTGAATAATAATATATCTGCTGGGTTTTCCCCTTTCCTCCCAGGTGTGAGGCAATGCATTATCACTGGGGTATGACGTTACACCACAATGCATTATCACTGGGGTATGACGTTACACCACAATGCATTATCACTGGGGTATGACGTTACACCACATTCCTAAGATATATGTAGATGTCTTTTTTAAAAAGGATACCACACGTCCCTTAATCTGATGCAAAATGTCAAATAACCAAACGCCAATCTCCACAATGTACGGAGAGGTTGATTATTTGCAGAACAAAACGTGGAACACAGTGGAGTTGCAATGAGCACTCACACACACACACACACACACACACACTCTAACACGCTCTTTCCAGGTCAAAATGCAGGAGGCAAAGGCACACAGGCCTGGGCTAAGATGGGACATTCACAGGCCGTAGAGATCACATAATACTGGTCACCGTGCACTCTAGATGAGGCGCCAAAGCAGGCGGGCAGTCGGGCAAGGCGGAAAATCAGACGGCCAGGCCGACAATCAGACAGTCAAGCGGACAATCAGACGGTCAGGCAGACGGTCAGGCAGACAATCAGACGGTCAGGCAGACAATCAGACGGTCAGGCGGACAATCAGACAGTCAAGCGGACAATCAGACGGTCAGCCAGACAATCAGACAGCCAGGCAGACAATCAGATGGTCAGGCGGACAATCAGACGGCCAAGCGGACAATCAGACCTCCAGGCGGACAATCAGACGGTCAGGCAGACAATCAGATGGTCAGGCGGACAATCAGACGGTCAGGCAGACAATCAGACGATCAGGCAGACTACTAGACGGCCAGGCAGACAATCAGACGGTCAGGCGGACAATCAGACGGTCAGGCGGACAATCAGACGGTCAGGCGGACAATCAGACGGTCAGGCAGACAATCAGACGGTCAGGCAGGCTGCACCTACTTGTTACAGGGACATGAACAAAGACCACAGAATTGTCCTAGATTGTTCAAATTTTTTTCTGCATCCTTCATGTCCTTATTGATCTGGTCCATTCCCTCCTCGATGCGCTCCAGTTGCTCTGATTACCAACACAAGTCATTTATCCCCCACCATGGGACGAGAGCACACAGGGGATAAGGAGCAGGAGCGGGAGGGAGGGAGGACAAGGGAGAGAAGACAGAGAGACATTGACAAGAGAGACAGACATTGGACAGCACTACCAACACCACACAGGCTAGAGCCTGGGGCCCGTCGCCACGGGTACCTACTTGGCAATACATGGGCACAACTGTCCACAGCATTGCCCTAAACCCTTCATATCTTTCTCGGCCTCCTTCAGGTCTTGGTTGACCTTGTTCATGCCATCTTCGAAACGATCGAGTTGCTCTGGTGAGGACAAAGGCAATGAAAGCAGTGGAATGAATCGGACTGAACCCACCCCTCTGCGATGACCGATTCAAGCCGCAGCCTATCAAACACACCCGTAATGGAATGCAAGAGGCAAGAAAGCAGTGGAAGGATTCACCGGGAAAGCAGGGGTTCTGTCATTACACTGGGAGCCTTTGTGTGTGCGTGTGTGAACAAGATAATTGTTTGTTGAGGCTTTTGGGGTTTTAGGGGTGTTTTTGTGCATTTGTTCTTATTAATCAATAGGCAATACTCACCTGCTTCTCTGTCAAAGACAGTGTCCAGATGTGTGTCTACAAATTACCCAGGCAGGCACATCCATCCAAAATCTCTTTAGGTTATTTTAGTAATTGCTTACTGTTTTTGGGATAACCTACCAATTTGTTAAACAATGATGAAAGCTCTGTGCAGCATCTTTTTAGTATATTTGCTTTTTTTACTAAATGTAGGCGTTTTCCCATGAACCATTTAAACCTTTGGGAGAGCGCAATGGAACTTTTACATTTTCTTAATTTGTAAACAAATTAAACAATTGAGCTGGATCACAGCTGTTTGCTTAAGGAGCCAGTATAAGAGTGTGACAGAGACAGTGATCGAGATTGAACTTCAGGCCACATCGTACTAGTGTTAGAGAGATAGAGCAACTAACAGAAAGATACAGAAAGCCTGGATTCCATTACAAATATCTCCCTTCTCATTGGGCAGGTCTATATCAACTGATAAGGTCTCAAAAAGGAAGCGCTATAGTCAATTTGGTTGTAAAATACACGTGGGACACTTTTGCATTGGAAACCTGCCACTGGGTTCAGAGAAAGAGTTATCGGTCAGACAACAAAGGAGCAGCACAGGTAATGAACAGAGGATGGATTACATGAACAAGTGCTGTGAAGGAGTGGACGGCTTTGTATGAGAAGAGAAGCATCATGGTGGCACTTGGTGAGCTATGTGAGCAGAACATTAAGATGTGGATCCGGAAGCAACACGGACGACCGTCCCCTCACCACAAACCACTGATACCCTGGGTCAGGCTTCATAACAACACGCGACGGCTGAGTGGGGTTAGTTAGGGTACTCTGGGCCTAGACGCCAAGGGTCAACATCAACCTGGAGCGGGTTCGGGCGGAGGGTGGAGCAGCCAGCACCGGACAAGGCAGGGTGATGGGAATTCCTAGACACAGTTTTTTTTTGCCAGTTGACGTATGAATGTTTTTTGCAAAAAAAAGAAAATCCCTGGGTTGTGGCAATGTGGAAGGACACAGTGTTTGGGATGGATACACGTGAAGCTTGAGACGTCACTGGAGGTCACTGGAGACGGTACGCACACGAGATGAGACAGAGGAGTACAGGACCATTTCAATATATGCGGCTTTGCTTTCTGTCTCGTTAGTTTTCCTTCAACAATGTACATTTATTCTTTTCAGTCGCATTCAGTTCAATTGAAAGGGACTTTGCCAGCTCGAGAAACATGTTTATATTGACGAATCTCTCGCTCGCTCTCTCGGTCCCTTGACTACTGGGAGTACAATGGTGTCATCCTCTCTAGCCTTGACATCGTCCCAGACGACAACACGACTCCAAGACCGAACCTCCCCGAGTTATCCCAAAGAATTTAGGATTGGAGGAGAGAGAACAGGACTAGGGAGTCTCTAGGTCACAGTGCGTAAGACATTCCAGGTCTGACCAATGGGAGTAACTGAGTGAGGAGTAGAGTAGCCAATCAGATCAGTTTTGTAGTCCTTCCGCGGTCCCTACTTCCACCCCAAGAAACTAGACGTTGGATCTTGGTCACTCTACAGGTGCTATTTTACCATCTCTCTGTCACCTGACCCCAGATAAGTACACTGAATTAATGGGACAACACTGTGTCAGCCAATGGAGGGGGACCACCATATGTTGCTCGATATGTCATTATGCAAAGAGTTGGAGGAAACACATTAATGAACAGCTATAGTGGATCCCTTCACTCTGAAACTGAGAGTGAGTGATTGGGGTCACGTGGCCTCAATCTGAAAGACTATGTAGAGCCTGAAGTATAATTCGCTGGATAGTACAATATCCTCTTATTTGCCGGGGATTTGATGAAGGCACAGCAGGACCCGACCCCAGGTCAGTGCCTCGTCACGTGGGTCAAGGCCACTCCGCACAGCTGGTTACATTCCCGGTCATCTCAGCTGACCCGTTCCAATGGATCCCGCTCGGGTCTCTCTCTCCCCAGGGGCCTGGGGCAATGGGGTTGAGGTGCGTTGTGGGTGACGCTGGTGGTGGATGAGTCCATTTGAACCTGAGAATCGATTGCTCTGTGGCTTGGTGGGACTGTTGTGACATTCAGTATGTCAGTGCCGTTACTCAGGAAGCTGGAGGGAGAGGCTATACGATCCTGTGACGGGCCCACTAGGTCTCTGTCACGTGAGCCTGAGGCAGGAAGCTGTCCCACGGAGGGGAACACACAAATTAAACCCCTGCCGTGCTGTAGCTTGGGATGGAATCAACGAGCTCTGCAGACTGAAATGCCCCCTGTAGAGAGGATAATCCATTGCAGGCGTGAAAAGCGAAAGTGGTCGACTGTGTTTAAGGAAGTTGATAATTAAGACCTTAATGACCTGGTAAAGGCAGTTCATAACAATCCAGTTCTTATTTGAAAACATCCCCAAACTTGGGAAAATAGCAGAGAACTTTCACTTTGTCCTTTTGCACACGTTAACTTCGCAAGCCTTCTTTATATTCAGAATGGCAACTATAGTGTTTGAAATGTAAGAACCGAAGAGAATAAATTACCCACTACACAGTACTAGTCAAATGTTTGCACACACCGATTCACAGGTATTTCTTGACTTTTACTTTAATTTTCCATTACGTCTGTACTGTAGTGGTCTATATTATGGCAAGAATAGCTCAAACTAGCAAAGAGAAACGACGGTCCACCATTATTTTAGGACATTTACAAAAACTTAAAGTGCGGTCAGAAGACCCATCAGGCTGTATGGCCAAACAGACTCACGAGGACTGCCACTGGACAGAAAGACGGAGAATTCTCTGCTGCAGAGGATACGTTCATCAGTGTTACCAGTCTCTGGAATTGGCAATTAACGGAGTCTCAGATTGCAGCCCAAACGAATGCTTCACAGAGGTAGAGTAACAGACAACATCTCAACATTGCCTGCTCAGAGGAGACTGCGTGAATTAGGCTTTAATGGCAAACATGCTGTAAAGGTGTGTCCAGACGTTTGAGTGGTACTGTATATGTTACTGTGGATTACCCAGCACAACCAACCAGTACTTTCACGCTGCTTGATCCAAGTGTCCATTTCCTTTACCAAAGCCTTAACCCAGGGATTCTACCAGGGTGTCCGCTTTGAGCGGATGTGACGTGAATGAGTTGTTTTGCCATTACCAGTATAACTGCTCAGTGTGCCTTCTTGGTTAAGAGGATGTACCATCAGCTTACAACCTCTGAACCACAAGGTCACATGTTTCTTGTAGAGGTAATTTCCTCATTATTACCACTGAGTCAACCAACAGTAAACTTGAATTCTGCAAGTGCAATAATGACTGTACTTATAACAACGGGTAATTGACCTTTGAAAAGATAAATCTAAAGGCCGGCAAAACATTTATTCGATTTACTTTTTTCACTCCAGATAGTTTTCAAGAGCAATGCGAGTTTAATTATGTATAGTACATATTCATTTAGTGTCTATCAAATTGTGTACTGTTGTCTAATTACAGAGTAAGGTTTGCAACAATTCTGGTAACTTTTACCACAATTCCAATTTTGTTCTAAAATCTGGAATCCTATAATTATAACACTGGAAGTTGGGGAAAGTACTCAGAATTTTGCAACCCTTATATGAGTAATACTGTATAAGCACTTACCTCCCTGCTCATCCAGCATAACCAAAGTCCTGATACCAGCATCTTTACTCTACACAGCCCGGGTGAGAGAGACGGGAAGAACAGAGAACAGGAAAAGAGAGAAATGAAGACAGGAGGAAGGATAAAAGAGATGTAAAGAGGAGAGGAGAAAGGAATAGGGGGATGACACGTGAGATTTAAAGAGGTGAAGTGAGGGGGAAAAGGAGAAAAAGAATCAACACAGTATAATTAGGGAAACAGAAATAATATTATCTGTTTGGCATACTAATCTAAAACATGTCATCATAGTGTTAAATTGGAGATGCAGTGTGTGGTACTAGTGTTATAGTGGAGATGCAGTGTGTGGTGTGTGGAGGGAGAGGTGCACTGTTAGTGCTAGTGTTATAGTAGAGATACATTGTGTGGTACAAGTGTGGAGGGAGTGATGCAGTGTGTGGGACCAGTGTGAAGGAAGAGATGCAGATTATGGTACTAGTTAATTAGTGGAGATGAATTGTGTGGTACTATTGATGAGGGAGAGATGTGGTGTGTGGTACTAGTGATGAGGGAGAGATGTGGTGTGTGGAGGAAGGATGCAGTGTGTTGTACTAGTGTTATTGAGGAGATCTATTGTGTGTTACTATTGTGAAGTAAAGAGGCAGTGTATGGTAATGGTGCTAAATAAGAGATATGTTGTGTGGCACCAATGTTTAAGTAGAGATGCAGTGTTTGGTACTAGTGTTGAAGTAAATATGCAGTGTTTGGTACTAGTGTTGAAGTAAATATGCAGTGTGTGGTACTGGTATTGAAGTAGAGATGCAGTGTGTGGTACTGGTATTGAAGTAGAGATGCAGTGTGTGGTACTAGTGTTAAAGTACGGATGCAGTATGTGATACTAGTGTTGAAGCACCAATGCAGTGTTTGGCCTTAATGTTGAAGAAGAGACAGTGTGTAGGGTTGTAGTGCAGAAGGAGAGATGCAGTGCTTTGTACCAGTGTTGAAGCGGAGATACTTTGTGGGATATTGAAAAAGCCATGCGCACACCCTGACACAAGCACGTAGGCCACGTGTTGCAGCACCAAGCCTCCAGCAAAACCCCGCCCAACATCATGAGCATTTGCGGATACTATTAACAAACCTAGAGATTTTAACCTAAAAATGCAGTTACATTTGTAGGGTAAAATAAATGTTCCAATGGGGAGAGGAACAAACCGTCTAAAGATCAGATATTAATGCAGGGCTCAGTGTCTTCTGAGGGCGTTCTTGGACATCTCCCTTTCCATCAGCCTTTCTGCAATTGAATGTTCGCACCTTCGACCGACAGAAGGACGTCCCAAGGCCCTGCTCTCAGACCCACTGATATGACTGGCCACATTTCCAGCTCCTCATATGATTTAACGGAGCTGCACTTCAGATGAGGCAGAGACTTCCCAGTTCGCTCCTTAGAAAGGGTTTCTCCTGAAGGTGTTGTGGTTTTGTCTCGCTGTTGTACGCTGCCTAGCCACTCCGCGGCCATATCGGACAAAAGGTCAAAGGTGAACAAGGCTGTAGACAGGATACACAGGTGTCATGTAAGGTTGGACTACCTGGTAGAGGCTAGTTTGACCTTTGACCCCCTGGTAGCTGCATGGAGTCATTTGAGAGGGAAATGGATGTCTGGGTAATGTACAGACAGAGGCCGAGAAAAAAGGAAGATACAATCGGGAGATATTAGATAGATAGATAAGGTTGAGTGAGGAGAGAGCTGAGAAATGCAGAGACAATGTTTTATTCATAAGGAAACAAAGATAGGGAAACAGACAGATAAAGGAAGAATGGAAAAGAGACAGATACATGGGGTGGGAAAGAAGACGTGTCTTATTGACTGTAAGATGGAGTCCGGGGCAGATTATTACTGATTTCATAGCTTCGACCAGTAAGAGCATCTCCCGTACCGACCTTCAGTCGCTACGACAACAACCTTGCCCAGTCTCACCCGCTACTCAGGCATTAGATGGCCAGAGTCGACCGCGTGTCTCTCGGTATATTTATACCAGGTATGATGTAACTATATAACGCAGCTTGCGCCCATGCATTTAGATGGACGATATACACCAATCTGCGTTTAGATACATGAATATAGAGACAAAAACAAACAAGGACATGAAAAGGAAGGGGCCAGATGTCTCTCTTCAAAATGCATTATGCATGGGCACATTGTATTCCATGACCTAATTACACAGAGACATACAGTCTGACACCAAGTACTGGAGTGTCCTGAGGACACGCCGCCACTGTCCTACTGACTATGTAATAGGGAGTGTTGGCACACCGATGGGTATATTCATTGGTATCCATGGTGAATGTCCAGTGTGTGTCTCTGTGTGTCTAAAGTTCTATGGGGTGTACATCTATGGTGTACCTACAGTATATATGTTTAGCATGTTTACAGTGTATATATCTATGGTGTATCTACAGTATATATGTTTAGCATGTTTACAGTGTATATATCTATGGTGTATCTACGGTATATATGTTTAGCATGTTTACAGTGTATATATCTATGGTGTATTTACGGTATATATGTTTAGCATGTTTACAGTGTATATATCTATGGTGTATCTACGGTATATATGTTTAGCATGTTTACAGTGTATATATCTATGGTGTATCTACGGTATATATGTTTAGCATGTTTACAGTGTATATATCTATGGTGTATCTACGGTATATATGTTTAGCATGTTTACAGTGTATATATCTATGGTGTAT
>JACXGK010008480.1:0-22302 GCA_016801125.1 Novumbra hubbsi | reverse complement strand
CTGCCCGGAGATATCACCTAAATTGTGTTCACACCTCCCCTCCTGTGTTCCCTGTCCCCATCAGGGTCAGTGTGATAAGCCAACAGACAATAAACCAGGTCCCCCTATTCCCCCCTTGATCTCTTGACTCATGGCCCTACTCTGGAATGTACTAATTAACATTTTAACATCCCAGCCTGGCTTGCTCTCTCTAAGTTCAGCTTCACTGGCCCTGTTGGTTTCTAACAGCTAATCTTTAACAAAAATATTCCACACAATGCATTGGGACATGTTGGACCAAAACCATTGGGTCAATTATGGCATCAAATACTTTTTTATAAGAATATTGAAATCGGCAAATTTTTTTATAGTATCTGCCAGGACTATAAGGTTTGAGAAGAAAACTGGAAACTCACTGAGGACTACTGTGTATGGCGCACGGGGCCTGTAAATAGCAACTATGAACATTGATTATAGCCTGGTCAGCATTTAAAAGTAAAACTTCAAAAGAATGAAAATGGTGATGTAAATATTAGCTACACCTCCCCCTTTTCAGAATGGGGGGGATATGATCACTAGTGCAGCCAAGAGGGGAGGACTCATTTAGTGCAGTAAATTCATCAGGCTTAAGCCAGGTTTCACACAGGCCAATAAAATCCAGTTTATGATGATTCATTCATTCACTGCACTTGCATTGAAGAGTCCCATTTTAAAATGTGAGGAAGGCTTTATCTTAATAAGGTTGCTATTGACTGCAATGCCTTGTTTTGCATTTCTCAGACTGGATCAAGTCACAGCCTCAATAATCTCAATAGTCAAAACTATGCTAACTGCTCAGACTCCACTATGCTAGCAGGCTGGCTAATAGCCTGACCTGCACCCTATCTAATGGTGAGGGTATAGGAGTGAGACTCCTGTCTATGTTTTTAGATAAAAGAAGAGCACCACTCCAGCTACTATGGAGTCCACTTTGTCGCATCATATCTATTTTCGGTAATTGCTGTAGCATTAAACGTTAAATGTTCTAGGTCTCCTTTGTCGTATTTTTAATTTCACAATGTACCAAATGTTTTGTGCTCTTTTACAGAACTGTGTACTGTATATAATAGTGTACATACTGAACTGTTATCAAGAATGTGTGAGATTTTCAATGTGCAACATGTCATGAATGGTATAAATTGAAAATTGTGGGGGAAAAAGTCGGTACTGAATGTGACTATTGGTTGTTTCTTTCAGCGGTGCCATGGCGGACCTGACCACCAGCATCCCTAGAGGCTGTGGCCCCTCCGTAGACTCCCTGTACTTTAACCTGTGTGACCAGGGTGCTGTGTGGGGTATTGTAGTGGAGTCCCTGGCGGCTGCGGGTGTGGTGACAGCCTTCCTCCTCATCATCATCCTTTTGGCCAGCCTTCCGTTTGTGAAGGACAGGAATAGGAGAAGCACTGTGGCTCTGCAGTCCAGCTTTCTGGTATTCACCATAGGCCTCTTTGGCTTAACCTTTGCCTTTATTGTGGGCCAGGACTTCACCAGCTGCGCCGTGCGCCGCTTCTTGTTTGGTGTGCTGTTCGCCGGCTGTCTGGCCTGTCTCCTAATGCATGGGCTCTGGTTGGTGTTGCTGGACCAGCTGGGCCAAGGACCCCGGGGATGTATGTTGTGCCTAGGGGCTCTTGCCCTCTGGCTGGTGGAGGTCATCATCAACACGGAGTGGCTGATTCTCACTGTCAATAGGGTGTCCGAACCTGTCTCGGTGGATTTGAGGCCTGTCTCGTGTCTCATTGCAAACCAGGACTTTGTGATGGCCTTGATATACGTCATGGCCATGCTTCTGGCTGCAGTTCTGCTGTCTGTGCCCTCACTCAGACATAAACGGAAAGATTTGCGGAAGGATGGAGCCTTTATCCTGGCCACTGGGGTCTTCTCTGTGGCCGTGTGGGTGGCCTGGATTGTCATGTTCATCTTTGGGAACCAGGTGGCCGGGGACCCCAGCTGGGATGACCCCACCTTGGCAATCGCTCTGGTCAGCAACGCTTGGGTGTTCCTGATCCTCTACACCATCCCGGAGATCTGCTCCCTCATCAAGATGGACCAGCAGGAAGAGGGGGAAGAGCAGCCCAGCGATGGGGAACAAATCATTTATCCTGTAAGAAGCATGGTCTATGACAACATCCTGAAGGAGCAGAATTCAAACGCCACTCATCAGAACATTCACATGGAGAATAGGGCTTTCTCCATGGACGAGCCAAGCACAGGTACAATGACCCTTATTGCAAACTGAACCACTGTTTTTCCCCACAATGCTATTATTTAATATTGGTTTAATAATGTTAATTTGTTCAATCTAATTTTGCTTTATTACTGCTGCGTCATTATTCATATTAGTTTGACCAATTGTAAAATCATTAACCTTATAATAATAGTGTCAGTTTATTGTGTTTTTATCTGACTGAATCTTTTTTTAACAATCTCATTGCAAAATGAAGTCATATAAAGTTTGCATACCCTTTAAGAATTGGTAATACAGTGGGGCAAAAAAAGTATTTAGTCAGCCACCAATTGTGCAAGTTCTCTCACTGAAAATGATGAGAGAGGCTTGTAATTTTCATCATATGTACACTTCAACTATGACAGTCCAAATGAGAAAAAAAATCCAGAAAATCACATTGCAGGATTTATTATAAATGTAATTGCAAATTATGGTGGAAAATATGTATGTGGTCAATAACAAAAGTTTATCTCAATACTTTGTTGTATACCCTTTGTTGGCAATGACAGAGGTCAAATGTTTTCTGTAAGTCTTCACAAGGTTGTCATACACTGTTGCTGATATTTTGGCCCATTCCTCCATGCAGATATCCTCTAGAGCAGTGATGTTTTGGGGCTGTCCTTTACACGTTTTTTTGCCCCACTGTATACAGTTGTGTTCAGAATTATTCAACCCCCACTGCAGTAAAGTGTTTTTGCAAGTTTGAAATGTATTTTTATCTTGTTCACAATCAAGATCAAAGTTGAAAGATCAAAGATAGATCAAAGATGAACTTGTTAAATAGACAAATGCAACTTGAATTTCAACAATATTTTTTGTAATATACCAACATTTTTTTTGTGATTTCCTCACTGACAATATTATTCAACCCCTTAGTCACATATGTCCTTAGTACTTAGCAAACACCCTTTGGCAATAACAACGTCCTTGTGAACTTGACACAAGTTTCTTGCAGCGATCTACAGGTGTCCTAGCTGTAGATCCAGTTTATTGACATTCTTAGGCTTGCATGCTGCAACTGCCTTCTTCAAGCCCCACCAGAGATTTTCTATGGGATTTAAGTTGGGAGATTGCGATGGCCAATACAGGATCTTCCAGCCCTTCGTCTGCAACCAAGCTCTGGTAGATTTGGAGGTATGTTTGGGATCGTTGTCCTGTTGGAAGGTCCAACGTCTCACCAGCTTTAGCCGTGTCACTGACTGTATGACATTTACACCCAATATCTCCTGGTACTTAATTGAATTAATGATACCTTGCACACGCTGGAGATTCCCTGTACCTGAAGAGGCGAAACAGCCCCAGAGCATGACTGACCCTCCGCCATGCTTCACAGTAGGCAAGGTGTTCTTTTTTTTATAGGCCTTGTTCTTCCTTCTCCAGACATATTGTTGATCCATAGGCCCAAAGAGTTCCAATTTGGACTTGTCGCTCTAGAGAACAGTATCCCAAAACCTTTGTGGTTGGTCCACGTGGTTTCTGGCATACAGGAGTCGACTCTTCTTGTGCTTTGGAGTCAGCAGGGGGGTGCGCCTGGGAGTTCTGGCATGGAGGCCTTCATCTCGCAGTGTGCGCCTTATTGTCTGGGCCGAAACCTGAGTACCTCCTTCTTACAAGTCCTGTTGCAGTTCCTCAGCTGTCACCCGTGGATTTTTATCCACCTTTCGCCTCAGGTACCGGACAGCAGTTGCGGAGGAAATCACAAAAAACACATTTGTTGGTGTATTACAAAAAAATATTGTTGAAATTCAAGTTGCATTTGTCTATTTTACAAGTTCTTATTTGATCTGATTGTGAACAAGATAAAAAATGTATTTCAATCTCGCAAAAACACTTTACTGCAGTGGGGGTTGCATAATCCTGAACTGTATGTACCATTATTTAAGAAAACATGAGTGCGCAGGCAAAATAATTTTTTTTTATTTCGTGTGGGATTCATATTCAACTGTGGGTCATAACAGAGTGGCACAATCATAAAACAAAACATGGCAACAAAGAAAAAAATGAAATGACCCCAAAAGTCTGCATACCCTTCTTCCTTAATACTGTGCATTGCCCCCTTTAGCATCAATGACAGCATACAGTACTTTGTATTACTTACTATAAGGCTCCAAATTCCTGCAGGTGGCATAGCGGCCCATTCGTCCTGCCAAAATGCCTCTAGGTCATGCAAAGTCTTTGGTCATCTTCCATGAGCCACACGTTTGAGATCTCCCCAGAGTGGCTCAATGATATTGAGGTCAGGGGACTGTGATGGCCTTCCTTCCAAACCTTCCTCTTTTTCTGCTTTTCCAACTTGGCCTTGTGATTAGGGTCATTGTGCTGCCATGCACAGCTTTCGTGCAGAAGAATGCAAATTGTCTGACAGTATTTTCTGATAACATGCTGCATTTTTCTTGCCATCCATTTTCACAAGATTCCCGTGCCTTTAGAGCTCACACACCCAGAAAACATCAGTGAGCCACCACCATGCTTCACAGTGGGGGTATTCTTTTCACTATAGGCCTTGTTGAACCTTCTCAAAACATAACGCTCTATTTTAGTCTTGTCACTCCAAATTACAGTGTGCCAGAAGCTGCGGGGTTTCAAGGTGTTGACAGGCATTTTGTAACCAGTATTTTTTGTGGCATTGGTGCAGTAAATGCTTCTTTCTGGCAACTCGACCATGCAGCAAAATTTTTTCAACTATTGCCGTATTGTGCTCCTTGAAACAACCACTTCTTTTTCCAGAGCAGCGTGTATTTCCTCTGAGATTACTTGTGGATTTTTCTTTGTGTTCTGAACTATTCTTCTGGCAGTTGTGGCTGAAATCTTTCTTGGTCTACCTGGCCTTGGTTTGGTATCAAGAGATCCCTGAATATTCAATTTCTTAATACGTGATTGAACAGTACTGACTGGCATTTTCAAGGCTTTGGAACTCTTTTTTTATCCTTTTCCATCTCTATAAAATTCCATCAACTTGTTACACAGGTCTTTTGACTGTTCTTTTCTGCTCCCCATGGCTTAGTATCTAGCCTGCTCAGTGCATCCACGTGAGAGCTAACAAATTCATTGACTATTTATACACAGTCAAATTTAAAAAGCTGCAGTTGTGGGAAATTAACCTTTAATTGCCATTTTAATCTGTGTGTGTCACCTTGTGTGTCTGTAATAAGACCAAACATTCAAGGGTATGTAAACTTTAGATCAGGGCCATTTGGGTGATTTCTGTTATCATAATGATTTAAAAAAGAGCTAAACAACTATGTGATAATACATGGCTTCATATGATCACTATCCTTTACTAAAATAATTTCTTTATGCATGATCAGTCATATTTTCAAAATCAATACCAACATTTAACAATTTCTGCCAGGGTATGCAAACACAACTGTATATTGGGTATATGCAGCAAGATCAACTCAAAGCAAACTTTAACACATGAGTCTTGGTTTAATGGTTTTATTCTTTTTTTGGTTGGGTCTGTCCACAGGTATTTGACAATAAATTTCAGTATTTGACATGGAGTATGAAAATGTTGTTTCATGTCAGCTTAGCCGGTTTGATGATGCCATCCCCTAACTGGCCTATTAGTGAAGTCAAAGTATTTTATTGTCAATAAAAGTGGCGTTATGAGCAATGAAATTCGAATGACATGGCACGAATCATCTATGGTATAAGTAAAAAATGGTAAGATACAGTTGTGCTCAAAAGTTTGCATTGGAGTCCCGCTGTGGTAAATTCAGTTGATTGGACATAATTTGGAAAGGCACACATCTGTCTATATAAGGCCATAATAACCAAGCCATGAAGTCCAAGGAATTGTCTGTAGACCTTCGAGACAGTATTGTATAAAGCCACAGATCTGGGGTGGGGTACAGAATTTCTTTCGCGGCATTGAAGGTCCCAATGAGCACATTTTCCCTTTTCCAAAAGGCACTTGAAAGACTCTCAGAAACAAAAGTCTCTGGTCTGATGAAATAAAGATTGCCTTCTTTGGCCTGAATGCCTAGCGTCATGTCTGGAGGAAACCAGGCACTGCTCATCACCTGGCCAATACCATCCCTACAGTGAAGCATTGTGGCAGCATCATGCCGTGGGGATGTTTTTCAGTGGTAGTAACTGGGAGACTAGTCAGGATTGAGGGAAAGATGAATGCAGCAATGTACAGAGACATCCTTGATGGAAACCTGTTCCAGAGCGCTATGGACCTCAGATCGGGGCAAAGGTTCAACTTCCAACAGGACAACATCCCTAAGCACACAGCCAAGATAACAAAGGAGGGGCTTCGGGACAACTCTGTGAATGTCCTTGAGTAGCCCAGCCAGAGCCCAGACTTGAACGCGATTGAACATCTCTGGAGAGATCTGAAAACAACTGTGCACCGACACTCCCCATCCAACTTGATGGAGCTTGAGAAGTCCTGCAAAGAAGAATGGGAGAAACGTCCCAAAAATAGGTGTGCCAAGCTTGTAGCATCACACTCAAAAAGACTTAAGGCTGTATTTATCTATTTCTGCATCTAGGTGATCTGTCTTACCACATGCCGGACGGAGGAAGGGTTTTTAGCTGTTCCGTATTTGAGAATAACAATGGTCAAGAGTTTGATCCTGAGTGTGAAAGTTTATTTGTTGAAAGTATTTCGGTAGGACTTTCCTAATATGTGCCCTTTTGAAGTGGCCGAAATCAATAAAAGCTGCCTCAGGGTGAGCATTCTCTAGTCCATTAATTATTCCATATAGGTCCTCCAGTGTGCACGTCTTATCTGCCTGCAGGGGAATGTAGACTGCTGTGATTATAGCGGATTCTGAATTTCCACAGAAGGCAGAAGGGTCGCACTTCTGTAGTAAGTAGTTCCAGGTCTGGTGAACAGTGTGTTAAAAGTATAGCAACATCTATGTTACCTTCAGCAAAAGTGCAGACTCAGAAGCGAAGTAAAATTATCGCAAAGAGGGTAAGAAGGGGAATGAAGATGGTTGCTGGGAATGATGGAGAGCAGGGCTGAATTGGAGATGGCGGAGAGTAGTGTATGGTGTAGCAGGCATAGCAGCTGAGAGCACGCAGGCAAGAGACACAGTAGCAGACTGAACGATCTGGGGATGAGTGACTGGAGACCCGGGGTAGATATACAGAGCTTGAAGAAGTGGATGACATGCAGGGGCGCTCAATCAGCCCACAACCAGGAGCAGGAGGGAGGGAGAACCGTCACGCTTACAGACACAGAAAAAGTGGAAAACAATTAAAAGTAACAAATACAAATCACTGGAAAGTGAGCCGTCAAGCAACATTTACATGGACACAAGGTCCTCCAACCTAATGTAATCCTGTTAAACATTCTGGGATTGGAGGGCATAGGAGCTAAATGAATGGTTACCTATCTTAGACTGAGCCCGAGGTACCTTGAGAAGTAGCTATGCGTAAATTTTAATTATAAATTAAATTATATTTTTGAGTAAAGGTAAGTATACATTTTTTTGATTGCTTTATTAACAATGTCTGGGTCTTCTGGACGACTCAACCCACAGCAGTTCATAAAAGACAATGGTGTGTATGAAAGTCAGTATCAGTAATAAAACGCAGAGCCGCATGATTGTCTGAGTCGAGACTTTTTAAAACAGAAGCTGAAGCCCGAACACCTTCCTTCCTAGGCCAACCCCCCAAAAACAACCCCAAAACCCATCGTCCATCAGACTGGCAGATTGAGAAGCGTGATTTGTCACTCCACAGAACACGTTTCCACGGCTCCAGTGGCTCTGTGCTTTACCCCGCTTGGCATTGTGCTTGGTGATGTAAAACTTGCATACAGCTGCTCGACCATGGAAATCCATGCCATGAAGCTCTCGGTGCTCAGTTTTAGTGCTGATGACAATGCCAGAGGAGGTTTGGAACTCTGCAGTTATTGTGTCAGCAGAGTGTTGGTGACTTCTACTTCTACGTTGGTGCCTCAGCATTCTTTATCTCTTTTAACCCATTGAAGGATGTGGGAATTAAAAGATATTATCCAGCCAAATACTGATGTATTTGTATGAAGTAACACATTCCAGGACCAAATTGTCCAATGTGGTTATATTAATATTATCCACACCTACGTCTTCAGATCTAGAGAACAACACATACTTGGTTTTATTTGTATTTAAAACCAATTGAAGATCTCTAAGAGAATTTTGCAATAGTTGGTCTAGCTGCAATTGCAGAAATTCTTGTGCAAGAGATTTGTCTATATTGTCATACATTTTATAAATTGTTACAAATATCATTGATATACAGTTTTGAAAACAATTTAGAGACCATTGCAAATTTTGCTTAAATTACCATATCTACATGTATGGCAGCCATTACATTCCAGTGTCTTTTGAAATCCAACACAGGCACACCTCATTCTACTGAATGAGATGCTGATTAGGCGATCACCTGAACAAATCATATTTAACGAGAAAAGCCACTCCTGTTTTCATCACTATCCTCTTGCAATAGGACCAGCTGGATGGCAAAAACTGTGCTAGTAGTCCCTCAAAAGTAATTGAAAAAAAATGTACATGCCAAAAGAGTTGAGAAGGAAAAGAAGAAAAAGTTACATTTTGGCTTTAGTAGCAGAGAGATAAAATGAGCGTTGCATTGCTTCCGTTCCAAAAATGTTGGTGTTTCATAAGAACAAGGTCAAGCAGCAGACATTGGGGACAACAAAGCTACAGACCAGCAGAGGGTGAAAAGTCTGACTGGGATGACCTCCAACTCAATCGACTATCACTCACAAATTGTACGATTACAGGCTCCTGCTGAAGTCGTGAAAAGCTAGAAAAAAACGACATCAATGAGAAGCGAAGACGAGCCAGGCTGAGGATTGCAAAAGGATTGGACCATAAAGGACTGGAGTAAGGTAATCTTCTCGGATGAGTACAATTTTCAGCTTTATCTGGTTGTCAAAAAGTTAGCAGAGACCTCGGGGCCTACAAGCCACAGTGTCTCGCACCCACTGTGAAATTTGGTGGAGGATCGGTCATGATCGAGGGTGCTTCAGCAAGACTGGAGATTTGTCTTCATGAAGGACACATTAATCAAGCCAAGTTTGTCCTGGGAGAAAACTTGCTTCCTTCTGCTCTGACAAAGTTCCCCAACTCTGAGGATTGGTTTTTCCAGTAGGACAATTCTCCATGCAACACAGCCAGGTCAATCAAATTGTGGACAGGAGACCACCGGATCAATAGTCTGTCATGGCCAGCCCAATCTCCAGACCTTAACACCTTTGAAAACCTTTGCAATGTGATGAAGAAGAAAGATGCATGGTCATAAACAAACAAACAGAGCAGAGCTGGTTGTATTGTTGCACCAGCAGTGGCATTAAGTCACCAAACATCAATGTGAAACACTGGTGGGGAACATGGCAAACCACAAGAAAGCTGAGTAAAAATCTGGGTTATTTCACCAAATATTGATTTCTGATCTGAAAACATTAATATCGTGTTTATTAAAAATGTTTTATTGTTTGGACCAGTTTTTGGGGGGATTTTGGAAAATGTATAGAATAAAACAATTTTACACAAACACATACCTATGATTTGTAAAGCCAAAGAAACAGATAATTGTTCAGTGGTGTTTAAATTTTGTTCAATAGCTGTATGAATAGAAGGAACAAATGTAACCTTATTTTGTGCATCGAAAAGCGCACGCGTTAAATTTCTATTCATATCTCCAGACTGGTTAAAGATAGAAGCCTTTTATCCACGCTATGTGTCCAGTTCCATAAATCCTACTTCTCTACTCTTACAGCCAAGCAGTCTGCATCACCATACGGTGTTTATAACGGTCAAATCCGCAGCTGTGTCTACCAGCCTACTGAACTAGCTCTGATCACCAAGAGCCTGGCAAATGTAAGTGCATTTTACATCAATACTATTCAAACAATAGAATAGATATATTTTACCACCATTACATTTCCAAACAATATGTATCAGAGATAACAGTTTCTTATCCTGTAAGTGGATGTGTGTTGAATCCCTTATTACAGAGGGATCAGACCCATGTCACAGTCCTTCCAAGGGCCATGGCCTTGCCTCTAAACCAGAGCGTCACCACTCTGCCTTGTTCCCTGGAGCCCCTGCCAACCACAGGACTCTCCCCTGCAGTCAGTGTAAGCACAGAGTAGAACTACCAGACATCATACTCTGATATGACAGCAAACTGTTAAAACTACTAAACATCCATTGTGTTTGCGCTTGCTCAGTAGGTAGAGAATGGAGTTGCTATGTCAGAGTTGGTTTGATTCCCATGGGGGCCAGCATAAAATATACTGTAAATATACTAAATATATTAAACTGAGCTATACAGCACTATGATGGTGTGTGTAGTATTTGTATGGAATACCATATTTGCAGGAACCATAGTGGTAAAGTAAAAATTAAAAGAACATGTCATAGCCAGCAGTGGAGGATTAGTCGGCACAGCATTGTGAAATTGTATAGAAAGGTGGATGTTTTAAATCTAATTCTTCTATATTGTCATTCTCAGGGAAATGGTGTTCATAAGAAACCTCTGTGGTAAATCTATGGCTACACTATACAATTATTATCCGATTCCTGTTCTTCAACCGCCTTCTCCTCTAGTCCATGTCCCAGTTTCACATTCTGCCCCCAGATGGCTGAATCCTGAGAAGACCCAGGGAATTTGGCCAGTGTAGAGGACAGACTGTTCTGTCCACTATACCATCCCAGAGATCTGTGTCCAAGAGAGAGAGGGAGACCCCAGAGTTCTTGATGGACTCAGATCAAGAGTCTTTAAGTGGGGGGCAACTCTCCACTTCTGTCCAAGTGGCAGAACATTCTACCCAGCCAGCACACCTCCACTTATGCCATGCAGTGCTTTGAGGAATCCAACCAACACAGCAAAACAAATACGCTACGCCTGTGTGGTCTTGCAGAAGAATGAGGACGTTTTAAAATGAATTGGTTTGCAAATGTTATTGTTTGCACGTGTACTTGTTTGCAGATGTATTTGTGTGCAAATATATTTGTTGCATGCTTCTGGATTTTGAGAATTAAGTCCTGTATCTACATCTCCAGAATAAGATGAACTTTAATATTCTCTTTTCATGAAGTATGAAGAAAGATAAAAAGTTGTTTGGACAGAGGTTGACTTCCCGTACAGAAGATGCCTATTCTTTGCGCTATCGCTAGTTAGCAATTGTCCTAATGCCTAGTTAACAACATCCTTTAACTGGTTGGCAGATTTAAAAATACTATATATGTATCTGTGTATCTGAATCTGGGTGATGCAATTATTATTATTTTCCTTTATTTAATGAGAAATCTCACAATGACATATTTATGTATATTTTAAATAAGTCTTGGAATATTCCATGAATATGTACTTTTCAGTTGACAATGGGCTTCATTGCAAAACGCTCAAACTACTGTATGCCTTTAATGTGCCTATGTTACAATAACAATTTAATGAAGAGGAAGGCAGAGAAATATGGCAAAAAGAAGAAAGGCAATGGATTCTATCACATGCGGTCTGTTCTTATCTTACAAACTTTTCACCTTTGACTCCTAAAGATGACTAGTGTGTTTTCCTTCTGTTCTCTAAGGCTGTCCTATGACAGACTGGCAATAAAACAATATTTTCAGTTTTTATATATATACATATATATATATATATACACATGTGAAAAAATGAGGCACCCAGTGAAATATTTAGTTATTTTTTAAGAAATATGGACAAATACATTTTTGGTCTTCTTTGAAACAATAAAAACAATTACATTTTACCCAAGATATCATTTAACAAAAGATTCACAAAGATGCCATTTCATACTGAGGAAAAAGTTAGGACACCCTATGCCCTAAATAACTGTTATTGCCCCCTTTGGCTGAAATAACTTCAATAAGACGTTTCTTATAACTGACTACCAGTCTCTGACATGAAGCCGGAGATGTTTGGGTTTCTTGCATGCACACCCCACAGCATCTCAATAGGATTAAGATCCAGGCTTTGAACTCTCCATTTCTTTCTTTTTGAGCCATTGCTCAGGCCTTTCACTGTCCGGAAAAAGAATTTACCAGTGGAAAACATTTAAAACAACTGTCAACATGCCCAGGTCAGATTGTCCTAGCATGTTCAGCCCCGATCAGACCGCAAGATCCTTAAAGATGTCTCCAACAATACTAAAATGTAATCTCGGGACATATAGGTAGCTCTTGCCACAGTGGATGTCAAAGAAAATGCATATACCATAAAAAAGACTGCACAAGATTGATTTGCATGGGAGGTGTGCAAGGAGGAAACATTTGCTGACAAAAAAAACTAATCAGACTAATGTTTGCCAGAGAACACCTGATAAAGACCAGAACTCTTGTAACAATGTTCTTTGGATAGATGAATCCAAAGTAGAATTGTTTGGGCATAGTAACAGAAGACATGTGAGGCACAAACGGCACAATGACGGTATTTGAGAACATCATACCAACATCATACATCATACCTGTGAAGCATGGGGGTGGAGATTTCATGGTTGGGGCTGCTTCGCTGCAGCAGCTTCTGGCCAGCACACTATCATAGAATCCACTATGAATTCTTCATTGTATCAGAGGGCGCTAGAGAAAAATGTAAGACCATCTGTTCGATAGTTGAAGCTGAAGCGGATGCAACATGACAATGATCCAAAATAAGTAAAATCCACCAAGTAATGGCTCAAAAGAAAGAAATTGAGAGCTCTGAAATGGCCAATACCCGGGTCTTAATCCTAATGCGATGCTGTAAGGTGATTTTGAAATGGGCTGTGCATGCAAGAAACCCCTCAAAACATCCCACACCTGAAATAAAAAAACAAAAACATTCTTTCAGTCGATGTCAGAGGCTGGTTGACAGTTATAGGAAACGGCTTATTGATGTTATTTCAGCCAAAGGGGGGCAACACCAGCTATAAGGGAATAGGGTGTACTAACTTTGTCCTCAGTAAGAAATGGCATCTTTGTAAATATTTTGTTAAATAAATGATGTGTAAAATGTCAATATTTTTGGTTCAATTACATCAACTTTATATATATACATTGTTTGAAAGAAGATCCAATATTTCTTAAAAAAAACTAAATATTTCATGGGGTGCCCTCTAATTTTTACACATTACTGTAAATATATTGCTAAAAAGAAATTAAGGAAACAATTAAATGACTGGTACTGGGCTGTGAGCCCACGTCCCATTAGAGGATGTCAGGCCCTCATGAAGTCTGTTTCTACAGCCAGAGGTCATTTTGTTTCTACTGCTAGAGGTCATTTTGTAGGGCTCTAGCAGTGCTCCTTCTGTTCCCCCTCACACAATGGAACAGATACCTGTCCCACTGCTGGGTTGATGTCCTTCTACTGACCAGCAGGCCTCATTAACCAGCAATCTCTTGGTATCTCCCCCATGGTCTTGAGACTATTCTGGGAGACACAGTTAACCTTTTTTTGTGACGGCACGTATGGATGTGCCATCCTGGAGGAGCTGGACTACCTATGCAACCTGAATCGGCTGCAGCTAAAGCCTCATTCTACCAGTAGTGACAAGGACATTAGCAAAACTACAGAAGAATTAGTCAGGAAGATAAAGGAGAGCGCAATTGTCTGCAAATGGCCACCACCTGCAAAACCATTCCTTTGTTGTGGGTTGTCTTGCTGTTGCCTCTTCATTGCACCGGTTGTCACTTTTATTTGCACCAAAACAGGTGACATTGTCACTTATGCATCATATCTGGAAAGACTGATATCTCTGAAGTTTATTTTACTTTTGGTTGTACTGTGATTATTACGTGTTTCCTTATTTTTTTTGTATATATATTTATCAGATATGGTTAGAGGGCTTCTTTATCCTGATCTTGCTTAGGTCTTAGCTATTAACAGTTCTAAGAATATCTGGGCAAAATCTGAATGAACACAAAAACAGATATAACCATGCTTTTTAAGTATATAGAGGGCATTAAAATAACAATAATAAAACATCTATATGATCTCACATTGTAAAGTATCACTATGTGCTTCAAACACCAAGGCACCTCATTATATTCTAAGTGGAGATAAAAAATAAAACATTTATACATTTGTATATGAGAACTTCTAATTTAAAAACTGGACTGTATATATCAGTTATATGCCTTTTTAATTTATTGTCCATTTGGTTATTTTAGTTAGTGTATGGACACCTATTTGTACCTCATGTAAAGAGTCTTTAGGTCTGTGTAAAAGTGCTATGTAAGTTTAATATATTATTATTATTACATGTTTATACGCTTTGGTGGTTATGCTAAAGATTTGTTCAGAAGCATTAATTTATGATTAATCAGCCAATTATTCATTTTTTTAAAATCTTGTAGAGACAAGAATTAAAAGAGTTTTGACTTACATTTACTTTTTTTGAAAACATTTGAATGAATAAATTGTATGAAAATATATCAACTTAGCTCAAGACACATTTATAACTTTCTTCAAAATTTTGGTTTCTTATAAATTTCTTCTCAAATCACATAATGATATGATTAATTTATAAGTCCGACAATGTATGCAACAACAAGATTGGCACTTTCAATAAATAATTTCATTAACATGCATTGAATTGTCTGACATGTTCCATAGCCTGAAGTTCAAAGTTGAAATAGATCAACGTTGAATGGGCCTGTGAATAGGCAGATACTCAGGATAGACAGAACAATTATAAAATGACCTGTGAATGGAAATGATGTTCAGAGAAGTTATTTACATACACATTTTTGATAAGCCTCTGCAGAAGCCTTTGACATGGTCTTTGTGTGTGTGTGTGGGTATGCACACCATAAGTTTTCCCAAGAATAGTAGCCCAAGATATATTTGAGACAGGATCACAGGAAATGAATACATTCCCTGAACAAAAAACGATTTCAGGGATTGATGTGGGATTATAAATTAGTTTTAGACATTAAGTTTGTGTTTTGACATAGGATTAAGATTTGGGTTTTTTGAGTGAAGTGTGTGTGTGCACAAGAATACAAGGGCTGGGGTCAATTCTGAATGTACTACTACTAATACTGTAATACTTCTGGATGAAAGTGCCTGCCAAATAGCTAAACTGTAAACTTTAAAAGACATTTGTGAACTACATACATTAAACTTTAAATACAACAATGCATTGTGCTATTCTTTTGTTCTGATAGCATTTTGTAACTTAAACACAATTTGAAATGGCTACAATAAAGAAAGGTTTGCACTGTTTTTATTCTTTCACCAATTTTATTATAACCATTTCTTATTAAAACAACTCCCAAAGAATTCTGCATCTTTAAAGTGTGTGGTAAAGCTTCCCACTCATTAAGCCAGTAGTTTCCAACAGGTTGATTGCAAGCTACTTGTAGTTCGCTTCCAATTTATAAGTAGTTTACGGAACCATTAAAATACCAGCAGTTTCCACTAGTTCCCCAGTGAAATAAGTGAAAGTACATTTGTTTAAGACCATTTCTCAACCAACACCATAGGCTTCCAGCCACTAGTCCAATCAATTTTGACAAGAATTCTAAAACCAGGAAAAATACAAGAAAGATTTAGCAGATTTTAGAGAGCCCCCTTTAGAGTTGTTTATTTAATTATTATGTTCCCAAGTTTACTTACTGAAGGTATATTGATGTTGAACACTATAGGAAATACATTTCCAATAAATAATTGTAGCATTGCTGGCATCTTAGACATTCCATTACTTGTCATAAAACCGTTCACATACAACCCATGTGGACCCTTCTAACCTACTGTATCCTACACATACAACCCATGTGGACCCTTCTAACCTACTGTATCCTACACATACAACCCACGTGGACCCTTCTAACCTACTGTATCCTACACATACAACCCACGTGGACCCTTATAACCTACTGTATCCTACACATACAACCCACGTGGACTCTTCTAACCTACTGTATCCTACACATACAACCCATGTGGACCTTTCTAACCTACTGTATCCTACACATACAACCCACGTGGACTCTTCTAACCTACTGTATCCTACACATACAACCCAGGTGGACCTTTCTAACCTACTGTATCCTACACATGCAACCCACGTGGACCTTTCTAACCTACTGTATCCTACACATACAACCCATGTGGATCCTTCTAACCTACTGTATCCTACACATACAACCCACGTGGACCCTTCTAACCTACTGTATCCTACACATACAACCCATGTGGATCCTTCTAACCTACTGTATCCTACACATACAACCCATGTGGACCCTTCTAACCTAATGTATCCTACACATACAACCCACAGTAGAATCCCTGATTTCTGGCAGCCTCTGGAATTGCCAATCTGCAGTCCACAAAGCAGACTTCATTTCTATGCTGACCTTCAATCACTTGACCTTTTTGGCCCTGACAAAGATATGGATCAACCCAGTAAACCCAGCTAACCCTGCTGCCCCTTCTTCTTCCAACAATGCCTTCTCTCATACCCCAATTACATCTGGTGGACGGGATTGTGGCACAGGTATTCTTATCTCTCCAAAGTGGAGATTCTCTTTATTTTCACTTTCCCCCCTTTTCATATCCACATTTGAATTCCATGCTGTTACTTTCACTATCCCTCTGTTCTATAATTGCTACGGCAATGACACTGAACTCTTCTTCTCATTTCCCCCTTGTGATTCCCAGGTTGCAACACACATATCTGCACGCCTGGCAGACATCTCAGTTTGGGTGTCAGCCCACCACCTCAAGCTTAACCTTGATATGACAGAACTGCTCTTCCTCCCGGGGAAGGCCTGCCTGCCCCAAGATCTGTCCATCACGGTTGATAACTACACTACAGAGCGCAAAGAACCTTGGTGTGACACTTGGCAAGAACTTGTTATTCTCTGCCAACATCAAAGATGTGACTCACTCTTGTAAATTCATTCTGTTCAACATCTGTTAAATACGACCCTACATTACACTGTTGGCAGGGTACCCCGCTTGTGTCATCAAGCCCCGGCAACTGATCCAGAACGCTGCAGCCCGTAATGTGTTCAACCTTCCCAAATTCACCCAGGTCACCCCTCTCCCCAACAAGCTCCATTGGCTTTCAGTAGAAGCTTGCATCCATTACCATACCTTGGTGCTTGCCTCAGGTGCAGCAAAGGGAACTGCACCTCCTTACTTTCAGGCTATGCTTAAATCCTACAACATTTCCTGTGCATTCCCATGCAAAACGTTTCTCATGGCATCTCAATGTTGCAACAAATTTCCCCTTAAAGCCTGGAGGTATGTTTTTGGTAGGATATCGTTGTGTACACCAAAGGGTATCGGCATTGCAAAATGTTGTTTTGCTTTAGAGTGTCACTCACTCTATGCAAGTTGCAGACTCCGGATCCAGCAAAAGTGCCTCTGACATTAAGCTTTCTCCTCTATGTTTGCGGAACCATCCTTTCTTTGAATTATTTTTAATGGTTCATAAGAGCTTCTTGCATTCTTTAGTAGTCCACTGGCATTGCTTTATGGTCCAGACAAACCTCTCTTTATTATTTTGCGATCTTAGCAATGGCTTTCTTACAGCCACACAACCTGTAAAATCTGCAGCTGGAAGTCTTCTCTTCACAGTTCATACTGAGTCTTGCTGACTTCGACCAGTGTTGAGCTGTGCTTGAAGCTAGAAGAAACTGAAGATCTTGTACAACATTGTGTTCATTAAATTGTACCCGCAAAACCCCAGTCTCAACATCAACAGTGATGAAGCGATTTCAGGATAATGGTGTATTTTGCAATCTTCTTCTGCCAGCCTCCCTCAGTCGACTCTTCACTGTTGACATTGACTGGTGTTTTGTAGGTACCATTTAGTTGTGATGCGTGGTGTGAAGAAAGGACCAAGGCGCAGGGAAACCTTCAACAGTGACGTTTATTGAGGCACAAATCATTCAGAAGGAAAAATGAAACTGGCTGTGGTACAACACATGAACCAGCCGACACGCAAACAAGTAACAATCACGGACACAGAGACTAGAAACACACGGGCTTATGTACTGAGGTAACAGGCAGCACTTGTAAGGAATCAGGGAAGGGTGCGTTCACAGGACATGGGGAAAACAGGACAAAACACACACGATGGCGACTAAAAGGCCGGCGACGACGAACGCCGGAACGCTACGCGAACAGGGGAGGACCTGTCCTGAGAAGGCAACGTGACATTAGTGAAGCCACCAGTTGAGGATCTGTGAGGCATCTGTTTCTTAAACTAGACATTCATATGTATTTGTCCTCTTTGCTCAGTTGCACTATGGCCTCCCACTCTCCTTTTATTCTGGTAAGAGCAAGTGCGCTGTTCTGTTAAGAGAAAACTTCCCGCTTTCATTTCTCAAAACATGAATAGGCTGACAAGTTTCCAAAAACTTGCTGATAGGCTGACATGTTACAGAAGTTTTTTTTTCTGGCCATTTTGCTTGGCCAAGGCTCATTGATGCACATTGTGACTGATGGCTGGCCTGTGTGGTCCGATCCTAGGAGTTACTGTAGCTCAAATTGCTACAAAAAAATGTCATGCTGGTTCTGATAGAAATGTGTCAGAACACACAGTGCATTGCATTTTGTAGGCGCAGACTAGTCAGGGTGCCCCTGTCCACTGCCGAATGGACATGTGTGCATCAGAACTAGACCACAGAGCAATGGAAGAAGGTGGCCTGGTCTGATGAATAAAATTTTATTTTATGTGGATGGCCAGGTGAGTGTGCGTCACTTACCTGGAGAACACATGGTACCAGGATGCACTATGGGAGGAAGGCAAGCTGGTCAAAGCAGTGCGATGCTTTGGACAATGTTCTGCTGGGAAACCTTGGGTCATGCAATTCATTTGGATGTTACTTTGACACATACCACCTACCTAAGCATTGTTGCAGACCATGTACACCCTTGGTGCCAGAAAGCACAGCTCACCTTCAGAGGTCTAGTGAAGTCCATGCCTCGTCCATGGGTCAGGGCTGTTTTGAAGGCAAAAGGGTTCCTACACAATACTAGGCAGGTGGCCATAATGTTATGGCTGATCTGTGTATATTCTTTTCCAACTTGGACTGACTCTTCTGATATTTACTGCTTTGAGTTGTAGCTATCTTAAGTATTCGCTAACTGCAGTGAGTCTAAGAGTGTATGCTAAATTTATAAAGTTTCTTAAACATAGAAGAGACGTAACAGAAATACTGTTTTTCTCTAAATGAAGTAGACATGAGCAATAGAATGGGATGTGAGATATGGAGTAGATTTAGGATGAATTCTTGAAATCACCCCTGTTTTCTGCAGTACTTTTTAGCAAAGCCCTATGATAATTTGTCAAAGGTAGGGGGCCATTTGGGACTGGGAAATTAATTAAAATGTGATAAGTCCTTGTGGTTATGAAAGTGATGATTCAGTGTTCTCATCATGAACAGTCTTCCAGAGGCCTTTGGAGCTAGAAGACAGGAGGACAAGTTACATAAACGAGTTGAGTGGGCTGCAAGCTCTCACAACCAACCTACGCAGAAACATCTGAAGAGAATGTTGGTATTATTTTCAATATTACACAAAATATAAAATAGTGTAAGGGAAATGGTAATAGCTGTATGAACTGGGCCACTGCGTAAAAAAACGTCAACCTGAAATATGTTGACTGTCATCCATGAATCAGCTTTCTTTAAATATCCATCACAAACATGAACATGACTTTTAAAATAGGGATAACGCAGTCCATTGAAATCATTTTGGTGCACGGACCCTTCCCCAGCATTATAACTCTGCACGGAAAGTATAGTTTTGCTCACGCAATTCCCACCATCATATTTAAACATTGTTGTCATGCAGCTAAACATGTCAATTAATCTAGGAATACAGCCATTCATAATCGAATACACATTCATTTAAACATAATTGTTAAAATGGTTACTGTTAGTTTGATAATAGTTGTTAGTTATCTGTATCACAGCAGAAAGTGTTTAGAACACTGTCAGTGCTAATGAAGTAAGCAAATAATATTAGAGGGTGAACGCTTAGAGGTGTTAAATTGCATGTGGCTTGGATCCTGGAGCATCGCTGCTTGCAGCTTTATTTCATGTTGTATTTGAATTCCTGTTTGGACCAGTAGCTAACAGGGATCTAACTAAGTACTAAATAATGTCTTTCAGTATTCAAAATAAAATATGAACTAAATACATGACCCAGCCTTAGTAGAGGCAGCTGACCTCTACTTGTTTTCCTTCTCTATTGGTATAGAATACCATAAGCTATGAATTCATGGATACATTGTCACTGCACCGTTAGGTGTGAACACATACACTTACAGTTCAATAATACTTTATTTTAAAAAATCCCAGTAGTACTCTTGTTGAACTATGGCTGCTAGGCAGCGTCAGACTGAGAAGGCTCTCTCTCGCGCTCCAACCCACCCCTCCGCTAGTGATCTGTGCTGGGCTGTGTTGTTCAGTCAGCAGCTCTGGGTTCATTAAAGGGAGAATAGCAGGCTTGCAGAATGGGTAAGACTCTGGGGGTCATTATTAGCAAACAAACTGGTCAAATGCATGCAGCCGTGAGTCAGCAATTATGTTTTACTCTTAAGGACTCAATAGATTATTTAACAACATGACACCAGATATGCATATGTGGTGCTTTAGAGTAGCAAGAAATGTGAATCAACTTAACTCGCCAAGTAAATAGTACACATACTCAGAACTGTATTTGGGATTATATGTTGCTGCCAATATCTACACAAAATACACACACACTTATGCCCAATGCATATAAGATTATAGCTAAAGCACAAAGAAACAGTTAATATGGCAGAGTTGTTTGGTCCTGGTTGACCTATACTGCCCACTTGCATGATACTTTCTGAAACAGTGGGTGATCAGACTCACAATGTTTTTGCCTGCAGTCTTTTTTCCTGGAGTCAAGTACGACCTTGATAGAAGTGGCAGAGGCAGCTAACCCACTGCTCACTGCAAAATGCATTCTAGTTTATCTCTGCAGTAGTCAGCCCCAGACCTAAGCCCCACAATGATGGAGGTGTTGACGACTGAATGGTAGAGCTGGGTCCAAACAGACTGGGAGATTATTTTAGCTGCCAAAGCGAAACACTGTTACTCTTCTACCTGAAGTTACGATACAAGAAAGTCTCTACATACGGATAAGTGACTAATTAAATTAAACCCTATAGATGCTTCCATACAGGCATACTGCATAATACAATTAAGCAACTAACATCTTATCACGCTCTATGGCAAGTATAAAACTGCTGAACTGGCCAAGATGACCTTGATTTTGGATCAAGATGACAAGAGGGAAAGTGTTAAAACAATGCTTTCATCATCAAAACCCTAAATGAGGTTATATCTTTAGGAAGAATGGTGTTCCATTCCTCAAATACAGTTCCTGAGAATACCAGCCAAGAGGCATTCTGCATTCTGAAGCAGTTCTGGTAGCTCGTGGCAGCCCAAAACCTTTCATCTCTCCCCATCTGTATTTTTCTAATTCAGAGGAACAAATCTCTATCTGAAGGGTTGGTGGCGTTTAATGGGGTCAACCATAATCCCCAATATTTGCCAATTTGAAGCATTTACATACCATGTCATCACCATGACACGTCTATATCTGTACAACTGTTCTCCAACATCTGAACTATTAGCAACTGTAGATATATTAGCTCCACAGTATTGAAGAAAACCCACCTCTGATACGTGTTCACATCCCTGACCCATCAAGGCATGGACTTCACTAGACCTCTGAAGGTGAGCTGTTACCACAATCAGCATTTGAAGCAGTGAGACAGTTTAACCTAAATGTTTTTACCTTAATGCATCTACATCCATCTTTAAAAAGTAACATTTAAAACAAATTTATAATTACTAAAGATTACAATGACCAAGTTACTGATGATTCTATTAAAAAGCTTGCCTGCCACCTAGTGGGTGCCACCTAGTGGGTGCCACCTAGTGGGTGCCACCTAGTGGGTGCCACCTAGTGGGTGCCACCTAGTGGGTGCCACCTAGTGGGTGCCACCTAGTGGGTGCCACCTAGTGGGTGCCACCTAGTGGGTGCCACCTAGTGGGTGCCACCTAGTGGGTGCCACCTAGTGGGTGCCACCTAGTGGGTGC
>JACXGK010008479.1:0-22366 GCA_016801125.1 Novumbra hubbsi | reverse complement strand
GGGGGGGGGGGGGGGGGGGGGGGGGGGGGGGGGGTGAGCTAGAAGTGTGCATTACTGCTCTTTACTAATGAATTGAACCTCTGGTGGAAGGATCCACCCGCGTGAACACGTCCTGCTATCAGAACTACCAATGGAACCTGTCCGCGGGGAGAAGACCATTGGCCACACGAGCAGGACCATCCACCCGAGAAAAGCTGGTCATTTCCAAACCACATCACAGTCCTATTCCCAGCGTCTGCCCGGCCTGGGAGCCCCGAAGGAGGAGGCCCGGGTCATATAGTGGGTGGAGTATCGGGGAGGTGGGTGACCGGCTCCCCGCCTCAGAAACCTCCACCCTGCTCCATCTGTCCCAATGCTGCAGGCCCTGCGGTTCCGGGGGGAACGCGGCGGCGGCCCGGGGGGAACGCAGCGTTGGCACATGTAGGAGACGCGAATGAAGGGAGGACATCGGTGTCGATGCCAGGGCCGTGCGTCTGTTGGGAGGGAATATGGATGAGGGCCGGGAGGGTGTCTGGCCGAGTGGATGAGGGCCGGGAGGGTGTCTGGCCGAGTGGATGAGGGCCGGGAGGGTGCCTGGCCGAGTGGATGAGGGCCGGGAGGGTGCCTGGCTGAGTGGATGAGGGCCGGGAGGGTGCCTGGCCGAGTGGATGAGGGCCGGGAGGGTGCCTGGCTGAGTGGATGAGGGCCCGTGATGCACGGAAGAAGGCAGGGCTAGAATGGATTTGCAGAAGTAGTTGGGCTTTGGCCAAGTGCACTTTGATCTGGCGGATCTGTGGCGCATTTGTACAACAGGCGATAAAACCAATGCAAAAGAGATAGGGAGGGGCCTACACACGATAACCTTTGATAGATTCAGCTGACGTCCGCCTCTATAAAAAGAGCGTCGCTTCGACTGTGAAAGCAAACAGTCTGAGACACAGATTACACGGGAGATACCGTATCCACATCAGAACGAATGTCTCTCGCTAACAGCGTCGGACAGCCATGACATCGTCAATCAATATGCCTTCATATTCTTAGAGGACAGGGGAAAAACATGGTTCGCTGTTATGATGTACTTGTTATATAACAGTCTTCAGGCACTGCAATGGTCTATGGGAAAGCCTGTAACATTTGTCTAAGCAGAAGGTGAATTGACTTCCTCTTCTGTTCTATTCTTTCAATACCCACAAGAACAGAAACCGTTCCTCTTGTGCTGTAGCAGTGTGTGCCAAAGTGGAAGTGAGTTTGTATCACGTTCTAATTTTAAAAACAGCCTGACTCAGCCCTTCTGCATTTCTCCCAGACCGGGTTAACCACCTTTTAGCCAATGACAACCTTGGATGCCGAAACACCAATAGCGCTCCACTTCTGACCGGGATTCAGGTGAATAGGAGGAAAGTTCGGGCAAGAGGAGGACTGTGAAATGGATTGACGTGCTTCATGGACGGTCTCCAATGTGGGCAGAGGGCATGAGTGTGGGCTGGGACAGGCTGGCTGCAGGGGACTCTATGCACCAGCAGGTGTCCCTGTGAACGGCTCGAGTCGACACGTTGGCCCTAGAATGTCTTATGTCATTCACAGACAAACTCTGCCAGCTCTTGCAAAACCAACATTCCTGTCTCTGTTGTTAGTTTTTGGCAGCTGGCTTGGGTTGTCAATGAAAGCAGACATTTCACCAGAGTAAAGGGGAAAAAGCTCCAAACGTTAAAGGCAGGGAATTCACTTCCAAGAACGCGGAGAAAAAAAAGAAAAAGTCTGACAGGCATTGGCTACTTTAGGGCTCTGGCACAGACCTTGGCAAGCCACCCTGGTTGAAAGGACACCTCTCCCCCTAAAACTAGTGCTCCAGGAACTCTGTCAAACCACTGACCCAAAATCCTCTGCGATATATTATGGGTAACAAATAAGCCCAGAGACCGCAGTGATTTATATGAGGCGTGCCATGTCCCGCCTGTGCTCCCAGAGTTCATTCATCTTTTGGAAAAGATACATGGCCCCATTTCTCACAGATTTCCCCTCCAAGAACAGGAAACGCCAAGGCCAAGATAACATGTGACGTGCAGAGTATTCTGCCGGATACCGAAAGACTTTGGAAGCTACAAGAAACAATGTGTTTAATTAATTGCCCAGTGCATATTTGGAGGTAGTTGTTTGAATCCAAGAGCTTTTATTTTGTTCGTATTACAGGGGTTTGGACCGGCAGTCTTTCAAGAGTGCAGCTGATGTAATAAAAGCTTAGACATAGAGGCATGGTCAAAGTGATATGCAATATCAATAGACGTATTAATAAACCAATGATTTGTCATGATTAACATGTATAAATATAGCAAGTAGTGCTGTAGCAAATATAGCACTACTTGACTATTATGAGCCAATATTTCTACTCTAGCCTTTTCAGTGATTTCCTGTAACTATTTGTTGCAAGGCACATCATGACCGTAACCCAAAACCTGAGGTAAACACAGATGTGAAGGAAGGTTTGGAGGTAACGATGGAACCATATTCGATTTTGCTTCCAGTTCTGAGATGGTTTCTGTTATCGGCACTGGTCTTAATTGGGGGTCCAACCAGACCTTCCATCATTATTGATAACCTTCATAACCCTTCTACTGGTCTTAATTGGGGGTCCAACCAGACCTTCCATCATTATTGATAACCTTCATAACCCTTCTACTGGTCTTAATTGGGGGTCCAACCAGACCTTCCATCATTATTGATAACCTTCATAACCCTTCTACTGGTCTTAATTGGGGGTCCAACCAGACCTTCCAACATTATTGATAACCTTCATAACCCTTCTACTGGTCTTAATTGGGGGTCCAACCAGACCTTCCAACATTATTGATAACCTTCATAACCCTTCTACTGGTATTAAATGTGGGATGCACATTGATTCTCAAATGAAGAGGTAAGGGGATTCATACCATGAGAACATCTTTTTCATCAAAATGTTGGACTTATTGAGGAGCGGGTTCTGACCAGCGTACCAAAGACCGGACGCACCAGGCACACACGTTCCCCTGTTCTGGGAGGGGATGAGAGGACGGACACCATGTGGTACCAGGATATGGGAACATGTATTCATGGTTGATTGGGTTGAAGCCATTACACAGTAACCGGGGGGTTCCGACTGGAGTCAAGGCAGATGGGTTCTGCGATGTTATAGGTGTGATAAATGCTATTCAGAACTAAAAACGACCTGTCAAGTTTTAATTTATTTGGATAGGCGAAAGGGAGATACAAAAATCTGTCCCTGTGCTGAGAAACACAGCAAGAGAAGGCGTGCTAGTCACACACACAACATGGTGTGAGGATTGTGAGAGAAAGAGATCGGCCTCCAGTCCCCATGTCTGCTCCTGCTTATGGATGAAATGGATTTCCTTATGAGTTTCTGAAGGGTTGTAGTTGAAATTAGGTTTGGATGATTATTCAATCATATTTGTTCTTCTGATTAGGTTTTGAAAAATGATTGCAGCGGAAATATTGAGTTACACAGTAAATGCCTGTGTTCAGTGCCAAGGAAGGAGACGTAGAGCGGTGGTAAAGATAGTCCAACACTATCCTGTAACCTGGCTTACGTTTTGTGCCAAGGTTTATAGGATTTCAGACTAGGAGATGAACGCATGCCAGGCTGTGAGGCTGATGAGACCAGAGGAGGACAGAGGAGCACAGAGTCATGACTGAGAACAGAGGAGGACAGAGGAGAACAGAGCCATGACTGAGAACAGAGGAGGACAGAGGAGGACAGAGGAGGACAGAGCAGGACAGAGGAGGACAGAGGAGGACAAAGCCATGACTGGGGGGCGGCAAGTCATCCAATTGTCGAGGAGAGTAACGGCCAATTAGACCATGCTAATGTCACTAGATAAATCACACTGCATCCGATCCTAATTTGACATCTCATGCTATTATGTCTGATGCTGTTCTCTTATCTGCTCCATGTACACTGCAGAATCAAGAGATTGTTAGCGGCACCAAACAACCAATTCTTAAACGGTACTGTGGGGCCCGAAGCCTGAGCCTCGCAATCAGAGGTTTGATCCTAGCCTGGGATTAAGAGTGCCGTGTTGGCTTTGGAAAGCATTAAGGCCGTCTACGTTACCTGGCTGGTAAAGACCCATCCCTGTCTTTTCCCCTAGACTGTTAGGGCCAGGGAGAAACCTGACCCCTCACTGCCTCAATGACACGGATGTTATCGAGGAGAGGGGACCTGCACCGCGTTGGATGTAATACCTGTATAGACATAGAGACAGGTTCATAGTGATACGCATTATCAGTGATACGTAACCAGTTCACTATTTCTCCTTAAGGAGCTGCAGTGTCCATCAATGCTTAACTCAATATTGAGGAAGGGATGCGCAAGAAAGTAAGGTATTGAGTAAATTATTTCAGATTGAGTAAATGGAACCACATTAAATGTTTTTCTGTAGTTGTCTGTCTGGTCTTCTCAATTGGCCCCAAAAGAGCTAGACTGCATTGTAAGTATACACCCCTCATTGATGCGGAAAATACACGTACTATTTCAAATATTACTGTGATTATTTCTCAAAGACAGCATTATAGGTCACGAGATTTTAATTTAATCCTATAATACAAATATACCTTAAATTACATTCCTGGCAAATTCTAATACAAAACAAATGCTAGAATATAAATTACAGAGAAACTCTATTCAGAATTTACCCCAAACCCAAGCCACACAGTCCATTCAAATATATATAAAATGAAAAATAAGAATATGCATGCATTCTCTTCCTATATAGCCAATGTCTGAAAACAGTCACAGTAAAAGGGAAAGACAGGTAAGTTGTCACATACCCCTATTGTTTGTTTGCTCAGAGCAAAACACAAGGAACAATATGATGGATACAGTACCACTTCTTGCAAACAGAGGAACAGCATATTAAAGCTTAAGAATATTAGACATATAACTTCTGGGCCATCATTTTAATGGTTACCAAATGCCGAAGTCATAAAAATAAATATCTTAAGACTAACTGCAATGCTAAGAGCTAGATGCTATTAATACAACACTATTGCCTGTAAAGACTTGTTTTCAAAGGTTTTGCCAAAAAACGAATTCATTTTAAAAAGGGTCTCCAGAGAACAGATGAATCCACGTTGACTCAGTTTGATGAGATCAAAAGACAAATACACGGCTGCCAAAAATGTTTTTGATAAAATAAGAGTATTCGGTATGGTATACATATATATACACACACCTACACACTAATATTATTCATGAATTACTGTGTGCCTACCGTTAATAACTTTGGATATCTGTATATGTAAATAGGTGTTGCTTTACCATGATCTTCAAATGGCTTTGGCTAAAGCTTACAGAGAGTTGATTATCTGCCTATTTCTGTAACCCATTTCTCAGTTCAACATAATGACAACACATTTCTTAGAGTCTAATATTTGTCAGAATTGTTTGCAACCGGGACAAAGGAGGAAGTGTGAAGAAAGTTATTCTTTTTTTCTTTCTGTTTAAATGATTTCCAGACTGCATCCTCATGAGGAATGGAACCAGCTCACCTGTTACTGCCCCCCTCTGGCCAGCTCCACACACTGCAACCTAATCACTGACCTCTTTATGTTTTCCAGAGAGCCTTTTAATGCAATGAAATGCACAATGAAAGAAGTAAGATATATACCAGACAGTTGAAGGAATATCCTGGTAGGCCTCCAGATGCCATGTGTCAAAGCGTGTGCTAGGCTACTTAGTTTAATATCATGTAAATACTGTATATTTATTTATACATGGTTTATTCCTCTAACTGTCTTGTTAAGACCAACATAAGAAAAAAGAAAGAACTACTCACAACTCAAAGAAGAACCCCAAAAGACTGTAGTGTGATGTAAATGGTTACAGTAAGGATGAGGGGGGGGGGATTCATTCAACTTCAACTGAAAATGTTTTACTACTTAATCAGCTGTCAAAACACACTCTACCAGCTGGCTAAGAATGTAGTTAAGGGATATATATTCATTGAACGTATTCCTTTCCAATGGATGTTTAGTGTTTGATGTAGAAAAAAAAAACGTGTTGTCCAACACAACGCAGGGACAGTTTCTCGTACAGCACAGCCTGTGAATAAGCACTAACGACCAATTCACAACAGGTTTAACACACTCTACATGAAGACAGATGTTTCAGTTGGATTTAATCGGACAAAATGACTCGCAAGAACAAAACATGTGTCAGAAGATCCTTGTACAAATGGCAAACAACAAAGGAGCCCGGCTTGTAAAGAATGCGCCGAAATGACTTCAGCCTGTCTCTCTAAAGCAGGACCATTTGTATGGATAGTTTCTCACAATAAACCGAAGCCCATAAGGCACAGAGCATATTCCTCAAACGAATCCACAAATCCATGTCTATGTCAAGGGGGCTTTGAAGTCATTCCTGCTAACAAGCTTTGGAATCTGCCTATTAGGTCTCCAGCAGCACATCATATACATCCCCTACTGAGAACAAGGTTCATTAAAGGAAAATACCCCATTTTGGGCGTTGTTTCATTAATCAACTGTTGATACATTTACAGTTGATTCAAGTATTCAATCAAGTTTAAGAGATTGAACATTTAATACAGAGAATGTGTCACCGGCATTGTCCCATCCATTGTGACCTCTTGCAGTGCAAGTACATGTTTCATTAAAAGCCTGGGCTCCAGTAAGATAACACTAATTGCCATTCAATTCTATGACAAAAAAAATACACTTTAATATTACACACTGCTATGAAATGTTGTTGCGATTTCCTGATGGAGCACAACCTTGTTGGAGATGTGTATGTTACCTACTGATTCAGGGTTCTGCCAAACTGACAGGATTCTGGGGGTGAACTACCCCTTTAAAAATCTATGTGTAATACCACACTAGTCTTTTAGGATTCAACATCCAGAACCAGCTTTTCAACCAAATAGCAACAGGAATGGATTCCTGCACTATTTTCACTCAATCCCTTTTTCCATCCAACAGCTTATTTGAAATGCAGCCATTTTTTGAAGGCAGCGAGTTCAGCTCGCACTCTACATTATTCACTGTTTCCAAGAAACTCTTGGCCCCCTGGAGGAATATGCCTCATTTCCATATTTGCCCTTTAAGATTGGGGCTTTGTGGGTCCTGGACACCCAGGGTTAAGGAAATGCCACAGGAAATCCCCCATTCTAGGGTTTTTTATATGAATTATATATTAGTTTGATTAAATACCTGCATTACATGAATGGTGCATAACCAATTCCCATTTCCCCGTCTCTCCTATTAACACCTATTGACAATCCCATTTCCCTGTCTCTCCTATTCACACCTACTGACAATCCCATTTCCCCCGTCTCTCCTATTAACACCTACTGACAATCCCATTTCCCGCCTCTCCTATTCACATCTACTGACAATCCCATTTCCCCCGTCTCTCCTATTCACACCTACTGACAATCCCATTTCCCCGTCTCTCCTAGTCACACCTACTGACAATCCCATCTCCCCCGTCTCTCCTATTAACACCTACTGACAATCTAATTTCCCCGTCTCTGCTATTCACATCTACTGACAATCCCATTTCCCCGTCTCCCCTATTCACATCTACTGACAATCCCATTTCCCCGTCTCTCCTATTCACACACTACTGACAATCCCATTTCCCCGTATCTCCTATTCACATCTACTGACAATCCCATTTCCCTGTCTCTCCTATTCACACACTACTGACAATCCCATTTCCCCCGTCTCTCCTATTAACACCTACTGACAATTTCATTTCCCCGTATCTCCTATTCACATCTACTGACAATCCCATTTCCCCGTCTCCCCTATTCACACATACTGACAATCCCATTTCCCCGTCTCTCCTATTCATATCTACTGACAATCCCATATCCCTGAGCAGTCATTTAATTCTTCATCGGGTTTATGTCTGTCTTCCTTGTCATCGCTGTTGTTTTTATCTGGTTGCTGTGGCAACACCATGTGCAGTTGTTATGAGGACTTCAGTCTGGCACATAACACAAGTTCCAGTACAATAGGAATCCCATTTTGGTTGCTTTCATGTTTAAAAGCGTGGTGAAACAACCCAACATCTCACACGATGGAGCCCCCTAGGCCCTCACACCCTGTCAGTTGGGGAGAAAACAGTGAATAGGACTCTGTAACACTTTGCAGAAATAACAGTTCACTTATGGAAAAGTTATATATAAAGATATATATATATAGATATATAAAGATATATAGATACAGACTTTTATTACAGACCTACAGGTCTGACTGAAATGTACGTGGACGAAGAGTAAACTGCACATTATCCAAAAAATATGGTTTGATGCAAATAAAAAAATCCAGATGTTTGGTGTTAAGAGGGACTAAAGTCCAGAATATTTTGGATCTGCAGCCACTGCCTTAATTTAAAACAATTGACAACAAGGGGTGTATTTTACTCACACCTTCAATAATGACTTTATATGAGGAGTTCACAACTCAGGCCTGCAACAATTACCTTATATCAGGAGTGCACAACCCACGCCTTCAATAATGACATTATATGAGGAGTCCACAACTCAAGGCCTTCAATAATGACCTTATATGAGGAGTTCACAACTCAGGCCTGCAACAATTACCTTATATCAGGTGTCCACAACCCAGGCCTTCAATAATGACAATATATGAGGAGTCCACAACTCAATGCCTTCAATAATGACCTTATATGAGGAGTTCACAACTCAGGCCTGCAACAATTACCTTATATGAGGATTCCACAACTCAGGACTTAAACACTCTTAGTCAGGCATATTTTGTTTCTCTTCTGTCTGGCCCTAAAACTAAAAGCCATGATGAAAAGTGAGCTGCATACTGTACAGCGGCCTCAGTGCTCCACGTAGCTCTGGTAGTAGTGTCACGGGAAACCAATCATACGTGCGTTACACAGGTCAGTACTCACAGGAGCCCACGTCTCCTTGCAGCTGTAGGATCTGTGGTACGGGCATGGTGAGGACCACGGCATCAAACTGCTCCGGAGCTCTGCCCTGAGAAGACACCTCCCAGCGGGCTCCCCTCTGGCGGAGGTGGGTGACGTGGTGGTCAAACAGCACCTCGGCTTCTGCTTGGTGGCAGAGATGGTGTTGTTGTAGTGAAACACAGGTGCAGATGGAGGAAAAGCAAGACAGGAAGAAAGAAAACCAGGATGTCAGATATACTGTTTCAAATGCGGGTGACAGGCAACGTATAGAACAGCCAGCTGCCATGCCAACCTCAGCTCCTCAACGACGAAGGGTGACAATGAGACAGAGGTGAATTACAGCAAGTGTCCTAGGACCAGGAAAAGAACACCAGCACAATAACGCATTGCTTTAAAATATCAAGAACGAGTCTAAGAGGACTCCTCAGTACAGCCTGCGCTTGCAAAACGGTGTTCTTCTGAATGTACTAAAGACACCCACAGAGTCAGAGAGGAATTCTCAGTGTTCAGCCCAATACTCATGGAATAAGTTTGCAATCAGTGCTGCAGAAATCTGTAAATGTGCTGGCTGCTAATTGTTTTTTTTTTTATAGTATATTTGAAACCGTTCTTATTCGGTGTACATCCTTGCTGCAAATTTAGTAAATTGATGTGTAATTATTCATGTACATTTGTGATGTAATATGCGTGTGCTTATGTAATGTGTATTTTGGCCAGGTCTCTCTTGCAAAAGAGAGATTATTGAGCTCAATGAGACTAACCGGGTAAAAACAAAAAGTTAAATGAAGTAAATACAGAATCCTCAAGTGAAAACTGCAGATAAATAGGGTTGTGTATTGATCTAATAATGTCCTACCAGGTTTTGTTAAATTGTCCTTAATTGTTACTGTAATGGTGTAGTGAATTGGGGCAATGTATTTAGCTACAGTAACACCCATAACGGGGCCAAGCGGTTCCTCTCAGAACCTCTACATAGCCTGACGGGGCCCACAGTCTGTTTAATTCATTAAAGCAGTCTACTCCTGGCTTTTTGAAGTTCCTATATTCCACATTTGGCGTCTCCCTCAGGGTAATTCTAACAATGTGTGTCCCCAACCAGCAGTCAAGACATGTGCCTAGCAGAAGACAACAAAATTTAAACATGTAATTCACTTCAATGGTTAGCCAACATATAGTGAAGGAAAAAAAAGTGTTACAGCGGTCTCAAAGAATTGACACCAGATTCAGAATTTTTTTCTGGACCCTCTACAATACACATAAATTGTTTGTGGCCAGTCTCGCTTCAAAATGTCTTACTTGCTTATTTAATTCCGCTTCCACTCAGATCGGTCGGAAACCTAGCTTAAACTCTGGACCGTGGCTCTGGATCTGCTAGTGGATGCCAAGGTATGCAATTACTTTAAGAATTGCACACTGTTTGAAGATAATCGGGTCATGGGAAGATGGCTCATTTTTAATTCATGTGTCCCTGAGTTACTGCACCACCAATCCCCACTCGGGACACAACTCCACCCACAATGCGGTGCCCTGTTGAAGACTCCAACAAGGTCCCTGTCAAACCCACTGGAGACAGACATAAGGTAGTGAAGTGAAGGTCCCAGTCAAACCCACTGGAGACAGACATAACGTAGTGAAGTGAAGGTCCCTGTCAAACCCACTGGAGACAGACATAACGTAGTGAAGTGAAGGTCCCTGTCAAACCCACTGGAGACAGACATAACATAGTGAAGTGAAGGTCCCTGTCAAACCCACTGGAGACAGACATAACATAGTGAAGTGTCAAAGACAGAGCTACCTGACTGCTTGAGGAAATGTTTGACAATTGAAGACACTCCCGTTGGAGTGATGTAGTTTTTCTGGCCTCCCACCTTCACCACTTCCCCTTCCACCAGAGCCACCAGGGGCTTCAAAACCCCACTGGCCAGCAGCTCTTCATAGAAACTGAAACACAATAGAATGACGATAACAATGATCTAGGAACCCAAAACCTGTAGCAGTAACTTCAAATCAAAACGATGGACTGACACAGTCGCTGCTTCTTACAAATAAAACATCCACATGGAGTCGTACTTGTAGCATGCTTTAACAATGATGGTAGTGTAGGTATTGACTAGACCCTACTTAGACCAATGAGGTGCTAGGTGGAACACTGTACTTTTGATGTATTTGGGCATAGTGGGCCGTGGCGGTAATGTACTGTGCACCAAGATCAGCTATACAGGAGGCATCAGATGGGCTTCGGCTGGTCGACATCCTCCCTCCTACAAATCAGAGATCAGAGTCATAAAACACGTTTTCCATCACAGCAGGTTTTTTTTTTGCCTTCATGAAAACAACACACAGAATGTAACAATGGCTCTTTGACTAGTAGGAAGAACGTCAGTTGGGTTGGAAGTAGATGGATTATATCCCGCTGTGCTCTGCAGATGTCAAGACATAAGAACGCCAGTGACCTGACCATGTGGCAGGAAGTGCCCCCCGATGGCTCACACAAAACCCCACACCGTCTTCAAGGAACTCCCCTGCCCAAGATTTGTAGCGACAGGAAAGTACAGACTTTTTGGGGGTTATTTGTAGAAACAGTTGCACACATAACTTTCTTTCTACTTTAGATCACCCAGTACGGTATAATGTATAGATAACCCATACCAAAAACAACTTGGATGGGTTAGCAACCGTACTATCCAACGTTTAACCTGTCAAAGTCACTGGGAGGAAGGGAACTTGTAAAATCATCAAAGTACGTCTAAGGAGACATCAATGTAGCAGCCGCACATATCCCGGTCAGGGTGATATTATCACACCCCTAGTAGAGTGGTCCTGTATATCGCACCTGTTATAATACTACCCTGCACTTTTGTCGGCTCGAGGGAACGTCGCTAGATGCCGGAAAATTGTCAGAAAAGCCTGAGACTCTGAATAAACAGGCTTCCCTCACCTTCACACGCAGGGCGGCCACATTTACTGCTGGGGGCAGATGGATGACTCCTAGTCAGACACACGTTGTGAACGTCTGCTACTTAGAGTTCTGCTCCACAATGGAACAGATGTGTATATCCAGCGTGATCTATTTCCTCAGCTAACAGATGGAAGGCAACTAAAAATAGACTACAGGAATGTACGTAACCCAATGAACGAAGTTTTATAATAATTACCAGAGAACGTCTACAAGCTAGAATCATCTGGCGTGTGCAGAACCGCAACTATGTGATGCAATCAGGAAAGTGGGACCAGCAGGGAAAAAGACATTCTGCAGGAAGCAATAAGTGGACAGGTTTGGACAACAGGAACATATCCAGCATGGAGGTATTATCCATACCTGAAGGGTCTAAGGTAGAACATCGTTATATTGACTTGCAGTCTGGAACACATTATTAGGTTGCTGTTGAGATTTCATGAGTGCCAACATTAATGCAATACAGGTCTGCACATGTCATCGAAGACTACATGTGAAAGAAGAGCACACTCAACATCATCTAAAGACCCAACCCACATCAGTGTGTTGTCAGTATTTAGTGTGAGGTCACTGTGCCGGCAGTGAATTTGTGAGTGTGAAGAGTTGAAGGAAATGTACAGATTTTCATTATCTCATTATCCCATTAGCAACTGCAAATAGAAGAAGCTTGTCATCCTGGGGTTAAACCATGTAGAGATGTGGTGCTGTTACCAGTTATACTCAAGCACATTCTGATGTATGGTCTTATATATGTCAATCAAAATAAGAACCTGTCAAATCAGCTTCAACCCGGAATGCTGACCCCATCACACAGATATGACATCAGATCAATTTTTACTGCTCTAACTGTGTTGGTTTATAAAAGCAATAAGGCATTCTGAGGGTTTGTGGTATATTGCCAATATACCAAGGTGTTGTGTCCAGGCACTCCAAGACGCGTCATACGTGAGAACAGCACTTCATTCATGGTATATTGTCATACACCACACCACCTCGTGCTTGATTGCTTACTTATGCCAGGGCTATCAGTATTCAGCATTATAATAGACGGTATACCACAGTTGTAATGCATTTTTCCCATGACATTCTTATAAGCGTGGTAATACTGATCATATAGTCTATGTGCTGTATCCAGGCACTCCAAGTTGCGATATGTACACGACCAGGTCATAATTAGCTATATTGGCGTAGGTCATGATAACAATTATATAATTTAGTACGACCATTATATATTGCAATACATTCTGCGCAAGATATTTGTTTAGATACAATCTAACTATAAATTACACAAACGTACCTGTCCCTCGGGACTTATCCCAGACCACAATTTTAACTTTGTTGGCCATTTCCCTTCGTAGAAGACAAGCACATACACTGCCTGTCAAACCTGCACCAATTATAAGGACTCGCGACATTGTCTCCTAAACTATAAACAATTCACAATAGAATGAATTACACAAAATCAGCTTCTTTGAACTGGTTTGGTAATGCTAATTTCATTCAGTTCTATAAATATCAAAAAGAACGACTATTGGCCAACCAAAATGTTTCCTTGGTTGAAACAATCCTTTCAACCAATCGCTTACGAAAACATTCGGTGTGACTCTGACGTTTTATCACGCTGCAGCTCTTGTGACTTCTTCCTTCTCCGCCCGCCAACCAAGAATACCGGACTCCAATTCTAGAGAGTAGAAGGTGTGGGTGAGTGTTACAATATACAGTTAATGTGATATACGTGTCAAGGGATGCATTTCGTATAGAATATTTATTCCACATATCATATATATCCCCACACTGTTTCGCAATAGCTTAAAGAAATACAGTGTTTACTGTCAGTGCAGTGCAGACCATTGTGTTTGGTAGAAAGTGAACGTCAACAGCCTACTCGTGTTCAGCACGTACAGACTAGGTCTGAATAAATAATTCATGTATACACCGTTTTTCTTTGAATACACTATTGATCTAAATAGGAAGTCTCTACTTGCAACTATTTTTGATAAGTTACACAAATGCTCCATTTCATTTAGATTTTCTAAAACCACGGGTTTCCCCCGTGTTTTATTTCTACATGAAACTCATAAACTAGTGTAATAGTGCTTCCAATAGGAGCGTGACGTTTGGGAAAGTTAGTCTCAAAATATAGATTCGCCAACTGCCAATGACTTACATAAGTTAAGTTACACTAAAGCTACCATGAACTAAAATGTACAGTTTACTAAATATAGTTTACTTACTAATGAAATAGTAATATATTACAAAGTGGTTGGTCGAAGATTATCTGAAATATAATACAATAAGAATATAACTGTGGTCATATGAACAGTAAACAATGGAAATAATGGACTATTCCAACTCTCGACAACATCTGGGCATGCTCCTGATGAGATGATGGATGGTGTCCTGGGGGATCTCCGCCCAGACCTGGATCAGGGCATCAGTGAGCTCCTGGACAGACTGTGGCTCTACTTGGTGGCGTCGGATGTACCGATACTGTAGTGGCCAAACTTATTTACTACGCCACTTCACGTGAAGTCTTGAGGTTTCGACGCATAGCCTACTCCTAGCCAAGCTTATTTAAGAACGTGTCGTACTTTACTCACAAAAAAAAACAAGTCCTGTTGATTTTCTGTGGTTTCTTTTTATTTGCGGTATCCAATAAAAAATTCTACTTCTCAAACAAGCGTCCACAACTCAGATTGTTTCGACTACGGGTGGCTAACGGTGAAAAAACGGTGTGTTCTCAAATCTGAGCAGCAGATTTGAGAAACAGCATTGTTCACGTGAGCCTCCCCAGGCCACACGGCATCAACAAATCAACAGTCTCCAAACAGCAGTTTGTCTGACCACACCCACTACATAAATTGGCTCTTACAGATACATAGCATCCCGGAGGTTCTACATTGGATTCAGGTCTGGGGAACGTGAGGGCCAGTCAATGGCATCAATGCCTTCGTCATCCAGGAACTGCCTACACACTCTGGCCACTTGAGGCCGGGCGTTGTCCTGAACCATGGGGGCCCAATGCACCAGCGTCACGATGGGTCTGAGGAATTCCTCCCGGTACTTACCTGCCGTCAGGGTACCATTGACTAAATCCTGAAGGTCCGTGCGACCCTCCAAGGATATGTCTCCCCTGGATGATGTTGCGGGCAGCATAGCATTTACCACAGTGCCTCCGTCTGTCACATGTGCTCAGTGTGAACCTGCTCTCATCTGTGCAGAGAACGGGGCGCCAGTGGTGGACCTGCCGATTTCTAGTGTTATCGGGCAAATGCCAATCGATCTACACAGTGCCGGGCTGTGAGCACAGGTCCCGCTAGAGGATGTCAGGCCTTCATGCCGCCCTCATGGAGTCTGTTTCTGATTGTTTGGTCAAAAGCATGCACACCAGTAGCCAACACCAGCAAAGTGCAAAACCAGAAAAGAACTAGTCAGGAAGGATATGAAGAGAGCAATTGTCTGTGGCCACCATCTTGCAAAAGGATTCGTTTTTTAGGGTTGTCTTGCGATTGCCTCTCCAGTGCTCTTGATGTCAATATTCATTTGCACCAAAACAGGTGACATTGATTCACAACTGCTTATACTTCCTCACTGGTCCGATTGAGATTGTTATACTGTGTTTAGTACGGTATCCCTTGTTTTTTTGGAGCAGTGTTGAATACATTCTTGTAGACACAAAGTATTAACTACAAATTTACTACTAAAAACCCTATCTACTTTATTTAGGAATGTATGTAAAATACCAGAAAGCTACTGCAAAATGTACCAAAAATTACCAGTTTAACAGTCCAACAATACAAAGAAATGGCCACTTTGAACTCTTGTCCTAACATCTTGCGTAATTTGTCTGTCCAAGAGAGCGTTTGTAAATACATTAAATGTATTCAGTGCTCTTTGATCTCTTGTGTGTGCTGCTGCGTAGTGACATCTATGACATACAATGGTCATAGAGACTAAAATAGGCTATCTTAGAGGTTTATAACACATGTGTTTTTGTTTTTTAGTGGGTTTTCTTCAGACTCAAGATGGTTTGGAAACTACTTATTGTGGCCTTCCTAACCACTGGGGCAGTCCAGTGTCAAAGAACCTCGCAGAACGACAAGAAAAGAATAGACCCTGAGGTCAACATGAACATTGTGAGTTGGATAAAATCAATAAAAGATCTACTGTATTCTCAGATTTCTATTTTTTATGTAAGTTATCCACACTGTAGTTTTTCCAGACAAACTGTTTTAATAACAACTGTAGATAACTGAATACATTACTGGACTTGAGAATTCATATTGCTTATCTAGCTAAAAATCACTAGCTAAAAATAGTAATTGTGGTTACCTCATATGGGGAAGCTCTGCTTTCGCTCACATTCTGAACCTTGTCCACATTATATCCCATGAATCATTACAGGGAAGGTCATAACATGTGATACCAAAGCTTTGGCAAGGCAAATCCAGTTAAGCCCATCTGTCATTTATTGAACTTGGACATATCTAATATGTTGGATAATATCATACTCATATTATTTTCTTAATAGCTGAGATCTGCCCAAACCAAACAGCAATTTTAAATAGGCAACATAACAACCAGGGCATTACAATTCCAGTAACATTGATTTGGTTCCTATCCTCAGGTTTTAGTGTCTCTATGAAAGGCTTCTGGATTTGAAGTCTTGATTTGTTGCACATTGAGGGTAGGAAATGGGCTTTACAAATGACATCTAAGGGGCATTCGAGCTTGAAATTCAACTTGTTATATTGCCACATTGTGACAACATAGATGCCGCGGCCAACAGCTCACATACCAACACATCCAGGTGTGAGTGACTGGACAGCCACAGACACTCTGCGTTATCAACTAAACTTAGACGAAAACAGTGCTCGGATTCCATCTTTATGTTGTAATAAAGCCTTGAATTGACCGTAGTTTGTCCGTTGGCATTCGATCACTAATGAGGAATTCATTTTGAAATACAAGTGCCCAATGAAATGGTTCTTTTGTACCTTTTCATTAAAACCCATTTCAGATAAATCAGTATAAGTTGGGGTTTTGGAATCCACACACAGGCATACGATAAAATAGTACACATGCCAGTAAATAAAATGCTTTTAGTCATTTGACAGAAAATAATTTGTCTATGTTTTTCACAATATTTGGACCTGGCGCAAATCAGTGTTTGTCACTGGCAAAGTAACACTGTGATTCTAACACCTAATTCTTTGTGTCTTTGGTAAGCCTCCGAAGTAATTCATTGGAAACCACTAAATATCAATGAGAAATGCCCAACAGAATTCCCAGTTCTCACATGAGGAACCCCCCCCCCCCCCCCAAGCTCAGATCTTCTCGATATCTCACTCTACATTGAGGTCACGTGTCATTACATTGCTTTTTCTACCCAGTAATTGCCCTATGTAAAACCAGACACCCAAATGAACTTCTCCCCTCCAGCCCTGGTCCCCAGAGACCTTCTTAGTGTGTGTCGAGCCGGCAGCAGGTTCCTCATCAAGTGGCCCAGAGCCAGGAGAATGTACTGAGAGGCAGCTAAGAGGGAGGGCACAAATGGTGCCGCATGTTCATTATGCATGGCTAGATTGCTACTGGCAGGGCTGGCTGGAACCACACTTTATTAAAAGTTCCGGAGATACATGCATAGCATGTGGTATCTGAGAGGGAGCTCAAAAGGGGGAATCACTTACTAGTGACAAGCTGTCGAGTGGCAGGGGGTTTCTGCAGTGTCTGCTTTTATTTCTACTGCGGTTTCAAAGTGAACCCTAGTGGTGAATGGCCCCGGCCAATACAGAGTTACCAGTGAGAGTCCCATTCGATCCAAATGTAGAATCTAAGTGAGCGTTGGTTTGTGCCTCCCATCTCCCGCTCAGAGCGAGATCATCAGGCACTGGGGTTATCCCGCTGAGGAGCACGACGTGGTCACGGAGGACGGATACATCCTGAGTGTGAACCGGATCCCGAGCAATCCCAAGTACTCAGAAGGTGTGCATTGCTTTGGCTGTGGCGTTGGAGACCTGGTCAGTGGTCTGTGGTCTGAACCTCTGTAATCAAAACCACATATCGAATAACAACACTGCACGCATACACACACGCACCGGGACTAACACTGCACGCATACACACACACACACACTGTGACTAACACTGCACACATACACACACACTGTGACTAACATTCAAAGGGCTGATATTTCCTATATTGTCCAAAACAAAGTGGTCTTTGGTGTTAGTCACTCTGAAGAGAGCGGAGGATGTGGATACCATTTGTATATTTTGCAACTGTACTGCACAGCCTACGCCTGACCTTTGTTCTCAGAAGCTGCCCTAAATTGTGTCATCTCAGGCTATAATATAAGTCACATCTCGTCTATCTCTCATCTATCTGTTCGTGGTTAATCTCTGTCCTTCAAGCAGAACCCAAACTATGAAACTTTCATTTCTGTTATCTAAACAGTATTTTTATAATCAGTTCCTATTGTGAGCAGTTTCAACTCTAGCTTTCACAATTTTCAACCAACATCTCATATAAGGCACGGCACAGTTCTAATTTAATTACAGCTTATATACTGAAATATTAGACAATTTTATGATTTAATTTGAGTATTTTGAGAAATGCATTATGATATTACAAGTTTTTTCTTAGGATGTGGTTGTCTTGTAGGTCAAGTCTAAATACTGTGATCCACTGCATCTGTCATACACAGCCACCTATTCTCTCCTGTTTATTTTTGATTGTGTAGCCTTTATCATTAATGAGCAACGTGATTGCTAAGTCTTACATTCATTTCATTGGGGAAAACCATTTCAGTGCTAAATAAATTCAGAAGCAATAGGCTGTTTTCATCTTTTAACAAATTTTTCACATAAAACTGTTTCAGACACAGATCTTTATGTAGGAAAATATTGCTGCATTTCGTTATTAAACAAATGGCACAGCTTTTTATTTTTTCTCTACTGGGTTTACCCAAAACATGAATTTCTTAAATTACACTGTGTACTTCAGTTGACCCGCATATGTTTATTTTATTTATGAGAAATTATTTATCAACTAGCTAGGGGTTCCACTTTGAGATATCCCCAATATGATGTAGGGATGAGCTAGCCTGAGGGTTAAAAAAAATCCAGATTCTAGGAAGTGAAGAGCCGCTGCTGTTTGCATCTCTTGATGTCTTAGTGTCGCGTGACAGGAGCAGCACATCCCGACAGACAGACAGCGCCGTGGTTTGATTGGCTGCGGAAGCAATTCATTTCTTGTTGTCCTACTTCTCCATGTCACAGGGGAATGTCCATATTGCTCTGAGAAACACAGCTGTCATTATTAAGACCCAAACATTGTGTGATGTTATTAAATAGTGCTAGGGAGAGCTGGTTCTGGAAATATCCAATGTTTCATTTAGGGAAGATACGGATTTGTTGGTCTCTCTGCATTCTGTATGTATTGATTGAGAGTGCTTCCTTGGGATCTAGTGTGAAATAAAACAAGTGGTGTATTTCTGTTGGAGAAATTCCACTTCTACTACCTTTAATAATTAATATGAAATATATAAGTAACCCTTGCTGTAAAAGGGGTTGGAGACATAAAATCAGTAATGCTTAAGTTCTTAAGTTTTAGTCAAATAATATATATATATATATATAAAATATATATTTTTACATTTTACAATAAAATGTATTTGTTTATCAATATCTACCATCTAGTAACCAAATGTATCTGGTGTTCAAACAAATGTCTGAAACCAGATCTCCTACATATGTGCTGGACAAAAACTGGAAGTTTGTAGGTTGTAAAATCAACCACACCTTTTAGACATGGCGCCCCACGAATACCCTCAGCAAACTTGGTTTAAGCTGTGACTTGTGCAACGAATTCGGTCAACCCCAAACACAACTGTAACCAATTAGCCGCAGGAGAGGGCACTGATTATCGGCGCTTCGTTTCAAAATATGTACCACACACCTTCCTTTGAATGCATAAAAGTCTGCTACATTTAAAAACATAAAGGAGCGTCTCGACAATCAGGACTCCACTTCCCATCAGCACCACTGAAAAGTGTTGTGTGATGCCTGGGATCACCCGGGAGTTAAGTAAAAGATAAACATGTCTCAGACAGCCTTTTTATGTACAAGGCAGTCTAGGCAGCGAGGTAGTCTGGGCAATGGGTTTCAAATGGCATCCTATATCCATGTGCTTCTTCTACCCGGTTCCATGAAGAAGCGGAGAAGGGTGAGAGGAATGCGTGGTATGAAGTCAGAACAATTCTGTCCTTTAAAAGTCGCGTCCTTTACGCTACGGACCGCGCCGGCTGATATCCTGTTTCTGACGGAGTGCCGCGATAAAGCGCCCCCCCCCCAAAAAAAAAGACGGTGCAGAGCGACCGGGAGATCGGCCGCTCTGCCGCAAGGATTCAGCCTAGACACACACTCCCCCTGGTGGTTACAATTAACACTTTTATTTTGAAGTCACCAAAAACAACAGGGAGGGAAAAGTGAATATAGCCAGTTCTATACACTTTTGGCATCTAGATTCTTGGGCATGTTGGAATGTGAATAGATACTTTAACCACATTTGAGAACATAACTACACAACGACTGGGGCTTTTGCCTATAATGTGTGCTTGGCTCCTCATTTAGTATCCCCTGCTCACCTTGTTGCATTTATGCTTTCTAGATTCCAAGCCTGCGGTGTTCCTCCAGCATGGTCTCCTGGCTGCCGGAAGCAACTGGGTGACCAACCTGCCCAACACGAGCCTGGCTTATGTGTTAGCCGACGAAGGCTATGACGTCTGGATCGGCAACAGCAGGGGAAACACCTGGTCCAGGAGACATGTCACACTCCGCCCCGACCAGAGCGAGTTTTGGGAGTTCAGGTAGCTACGGTGATGAGTTCAGCTGACACTGATCATGGCTTTAGCAGTGTCCGGTGCTGGTTAATATCAAAGCGAGAAGAAAATATGGTTAATGTAAATTTTTCACTGCCACATTTCGGTAAATTGAGGTATTACATTTACTCTGTATGTGTTACTTTAATACTCACTCAGGTGTCAATGAGAAATCCCAGCGTGCTCTTTTACAGGAAGATCTGTTTGCATTTCTAGGTTTTTAAATGTGAAAAAATATATAATATAATATTATATGAGTTGCATGCACTTTTATAAACAAATCCAAAATGTTCTTTGTACGTATTTTACCCATCGCTAAAATGTAGGTGGTTTAGCTGGTAAAGGTAGAACACTCATATCTTAGTCTTCACATTCTGGGTGAATAAAAATATTGAAATATAAGATAAACTCTTTAGCTAGTTTCCAGTAAAAATAAAACATACATACAGAATTCCTTTATCATTGTGCGGCCAGCTAAATGTGACTTGCAGACCAGGAAACCAAAGGTTTCGGTCTACTGTTTAAGGGAAAAACTGAGCATTACTAACTATATATTTCTTTGGTAATAAATTCTACTTTAATGATAACATATTCACTAGGAATGTCACTTGGGCAAGGCTAAGGGGCTGACAGTAAATAAATGTCACAACCATGCCTCTGTCACCAACAAGATAGGGTTGGTGCCTCTACAAGTCACAAAAGGCAAGGTACTCATGGAAATATGCAATAAAGGCTTTAAATAATCAATCAGACACAGAAAGCAATCTGGAAATCTTATACACAGTTGACCAGTGTATTGGTAGAAGTAACACTGTTAAAATACCACTAGAGAATTTGCTGTGTGATTCATTCTTCAGCTATGATGAAATGGCAAAGAAAGACCTGCCTGCAGTCGTCAACCACATTCTGAAGACCACCGGCCAAGATCAGATCTACTACGTAGGACATTCTCAAGGAACGACAATTGGTGAGACTGCTTCATCTTGAATCTGTGTCAGCATGACGGAATCTAGTAGGTTAGCACTATCTACAGTGTCTTACTGCTTTAAGCCATGTCATATCTGACCGTATGTATTTGTGCCCATAGCTTTTATTGCCTTCTCTTCAATGCCTGAGCTGGCGAGCAAAATCAAGATGTTCTTTGGCCTGGCTCCTGTGGCCACGGTGGCCTTTACCGCTAGCCCCATGACCAAACTGTCCATATTGCCGGAATTCTTAATTTGGGTGACCAATTAATACAATCGTTCTAGGCTGGTTATTTTAGTTTTTCTTGCCATGCCTTCTCATCTTCATCAGTCATTCAAAGTGCTTTGGTGATAAATCTATGGACGAATGCTAATTAATTATTTGGCTCCCGTATCTTAGCATCTGTTCGGTAAGAAGGACTTTTTGCCTCAGAGTGATGCCATCAGGTGGTTTGCCACCAACTTCTGCAATAAGGATCCTCTTCACAGTGTGCTGTGTGGGAACTTTTTTTTTGTCCTCTGTGGTTTTGATGAGCGAAACCTCAACATGGTGGGTCTCCTCAGCTCAGTTTAATTCCTACATTTCTCAAACCAATTCTAGCGGGACGGGTTTTCACGAAAAGTGACAT